>JAQIWH010000173.1:0-66220 GCA_034695005.1 Cryptops parisi
GATGGATGGGTAAATGTATAATTATAAATCATACTTGCGCTAAGAGTAAATATATAAAATTGTTGAAAAATTTGTTTTGAAGTCCCTGTATAGTAAAAACTACACCCTAGGCCTGCAGCCACTTAACTTAATGAGAGAGAAAAAGTGTTAAGCCTAATCGAAAACGTGTTATTGAATGGTTTTTGATTCAACCTGTAGTCAAATTAAGTAATTTTACCAATTACTGGCATGGCCAGAATTAAGACTAGGTATGCCAGTAATAAGGCAAAAGTGGCCACTATTTGGTCAGTTTTGAGATTTGTTTATTATTTTTTAATTACAATAACAATTTAAAATTAAATCGTGAAAATAAAGATGAAAATGTGAATAACACCTGCTAAGCATATGAAAACAGCTTTATAGCGTATCGTACTTACGTAAATGACAAATAAAAAAAGTGGTGGCCAGTTTTTGGTCAATTCACCCTACATGTGCTAATACCGCCATTGTAATAGAATACGGTGCAATGGCGGTAGTAGGCTACATAGTATAATTGGGTATATTAATATAAATACATACAGTATATAGCGTTTATGTACAAGCACAGTAGTTTTTATTGTTTTAACTTTTCAACTTTTTAATTTTCCAGTATGTAGACTACTTCATTGAACGTGGTGTTTTGGGAGTGAACAAAGAAGTATCCCATCTTGTTTTGGAGTACCGGGGAGATAGTGTTGGCGCTCATTCGCGCTCCAAATGTGATTTTTCTTCCACGTTGGTAGTGCCAGTGATGCCTCCCACGCTTATCAGTATCTGTCGCCTTATTCAGATTCATTATACATTAAAGGTAAAGTTACAGCAAATATAATATATTTGAAAGTGTCTCTCTGAGTATAGGGTGTCTGGTGAATCCATGTAAAATGTAGCGTATCAATTCTAATTTATGATACGAACAGTCTGATAAAATGTACCAGGCGTGGAATTTATTTATAGTGTAGCATATGTAATTGTAGAAAGAGTACAGTAGTATTCAACGGAGTTATCATCTGTCCATACCACATCATAACACGGTTTTGATGACTTCAAAACCGGTGTGGGTTCACTGTTTAAATAAACATATAAAAGAAATAAACAAATTAAAACAAATGAACCATTTTATTAGTAGCTTGTGTGATGCCTCTCTGTTGTATTCATGATTATTTATCGTGTAAAAAGTACTAAACTAAACTGCACACGGACATTGTGGATATTCTGTAGGACACCCTATACAAAAAACATAGTGATGTAAGGGTAGGAAATAATCCCATTGTTCTACAGTTGTTAGAAATACTTTCATTAGCCTCAGTCTTATATTAAATTTTCGATTTGGATGTGGACATTTTCAAACCTATCGGTTTTTTTTATTTACAATTTACATCGTAAATAAAACACACATTAAAAACGGTGAAATTTGACGCTTGTTATACATGGAAGTAATGTACTTTAATTTTTCATAATTATTATTTGAAATAAATGTCATCCTTCTCTGTTTGTAGGGCTATTTTGAAACCACCAGCTTAGTAATGCTAAAAGAATCTAGAAATTAAATTTTACAGGTTTGCAATTTAAATTTTACAGCTTAGAAATGCTGAATTCAAACAGTAATTCACAGGTTTGATTGTTCAAATCTAACGTAGAAGTATGCAGAATGGAGTATGAATAATTTGCCCAAGTTAAAGCAATATTTTGCCAAATAATATTTTTGACTGGCAAATAGTGAACGGCGAGTTTGACACCAGAAATATGATGCTTTTTTTCTGGTGTCGAAATTATATATGTTTATGGTGAAAATAAATTTAGTTGGAGTTCACAACAACTCTAGTAAGTAACCTCACTTGTGAGCCAATTTGTCCAATTTCAAATTTAATGATTTTGAATAAGTCATAAAGCAATGGTTAAAAAATTCTGTCCCTAGCCAGGAATCGAACCAGGGTTCTGATCCCAGACTGGATAAGGATATTTTTACTCCTTGCATTTTTATTTAAAAAATAAATTATTTCATAATTAACATAATGAACATTCAAGTGTTCCTCCATCAGCTTTGGGTGGAAGAGTAGTTTATCTAACCAATCGTAGGATGGCGCTAGTAGTTCTAAGATAACTTCTTATACTTTATGGTCTATAGCCGATGCATACTGTATGCATAGGCTATAATTGGCATTAGCATTATTTTTATAACAAAAAATGATCACCTTATCCATGAAACAAGATTTTATATGTGTTAGTATCGTTAATGTGTGTATCGAAAGATGTAAGTGAAAATAAATAAACCATTGTTTGAAATGTCCGAATTACAGTTAGATTTTTTACTAGCTTAATAGCTTTGTTAAAAATTTCACTCAATGAGAAAAAAATTGTCTAATATGTTTTAATTTGTGTGCGTATGTTAGGTATGTTTAGAGTTCGAGAAATCTGGAGAAGACTTGCACATGAATTTTCCAATTACAGTTGGCACGTGCCCATTTCGAATACCCAATTCTAATCAGCAAACTCAAATCACTTACGGTAAGTTATGAAGTATGTATTTTATTATGTAAGTAGTTTTGATTTTTGCGTTTTGGGTAGGTATCTTAATTAAAGACGGGTACCGAATACCTATCCAAAACGCACAAATTTCCAAAACTAATATCGACTACCTATTTGAATTAATTAACGTTTATTTAAAACGTTAATTAATTAATTTTAAAAGTTTAATGTTTATTTAAATAATATTTGCCGCAAAAAATATGTATAGGCCCAAATATCTTTAGACCTAATGCATTGGGAAAGAGCTTGCAGCTGAAGTTCCTATCAAGATAAAGAAAATATGACAGTAACAATTTCATAGTTGTCTATATGAAGCTTACAAAACGTTTCAATAAAATATCCAATAACATATGAAGCGTCCACGTTCAAAATGGTTGAATTTCATACTGACTAATTTTAAAATAAAGCTTTTTGGTGTTTGTTTTGTATATCCTACTTCCTCATTTTATTCTGTGCTTTCTTGGGTTATAAACAGAAGATTTGTAGTGATATCGAATGGACTATGGTCTTTTTTATTTCAAACTAAACTCCTAGTGTACTAAACTCCAAAGTACTCTCTTGGGTTACACTAAGGTGAGAGCGATACATTTTAATTTTTGAAACATTAGGACTTTGCGTGGACGTTTCATATTGTATATGTACATATCTTTAATGTAATTCACCAAGTCTTTTTATTGTTAAAGAATATACTAGATTAGATTAATAATTACATCACATAAGCAAGGTTTGGCGTGAAACTTAGCAAACTGTTTTTTCTCCCACTTTGAGTTGTAAACTCTTTTGAAACTTTGGATACGGTACTCTTTCAGTGTTTTCTATTAACTAAATGAAATTTTTTAATGATTGATCAGAAGTGGCAGCTGACCATGTGGAAGGAGGCATGTACATTGGACCAGAATTTCAACTTGGACAGGTGTACGATGGCAGCCTAGACACAAGTGAGACCGTGGTTCTGTACAGGCCTGTATATGTTTGTGTTCCTAATGCTAAACTGAAAGAAATCCAAGGAGCTCGGGGTACTTCGAGTGCCAATAAAGCAGGACCAAGTGAAACAAAAGGTACCACCAGTCATCACGGTGCTGCCTTGTCTTAAAAAATCTTCAACAACAACGCTAACGACGAAAAAATCTCAGAACAGAAACTCACCTCATTATAAAGCGATGTGACATTACTTTTTCAAGCAGTGACAAAACAGTAATGTATCTTCTCTTCAACAAAGAACTACTACAATAAGCCTGTCGTTACTTGTATTTTCCGAGTGATGATAGGTGATAAATGTTAGTTCAATGGGCGACTGTGCAATCGTTACTCTTGAAACCAAAACGTATATTGAGCTTCAAACTTGTGCGACTTAAAACTTAGTCGTAAAATATGAAAACTAAAAAAAAAAAATATTTACACGTTTTAAAATTTTTTTATGAACGTTTTTCCGTGTTTTCATCGATAAGAAATTTGAACGTTGACGTAATCGTACAGAACTGTTTGGTTATTTATATTTATTTTTTATTATTATTATTATTATTTGGAGGCCTTTCAGATCATTAGTAGTGGAGAACATGTTGGAGTTGCTATTTTGTGTACTTAATGATTTATATAAGAGAAAACAGAAAAGAAAAACAGGTTATACAGAATATAGTACAATTGTATTCTCGTTGCAATGGATGGACATATTTATTTACATTAATTAACGATTTTGTTGTGAATCTCATCGAGTTGTTGCAAGACGATATTTATAGCATGCACCCTATTTACAGTGCGCACATTCTGACATAATTTTATATTAACGTACACTTGTCATTCACGTTCGGTATCATACGACACCTTTGATTTTCTGTTTTTTCTTTTTAATGCCACAGTAGCCAACTGGAACATTTTATTATTCTGATCATCATTAATCGGTAGTGATGTTTTAGGTTTCTCGATAAAATCATCGCTAACGACGTAACCAACAAAATGTGTTTAATATCTTTAAACGAAAATATATTAAAAACATTTTTTGAAAGTTGTGTATATAATAGAAATATATCATTGAAAGACTAAGCTGTTTCAGCAGCGGTTCAAGTATAAGTTGGATTTTACAGTACAGTGTTCATATACATGGCTTAAAACCTTAAGTACAACAACGGAAAAAGAAATAAACTGAAATATTCGAAGCCATTGAAAAAGTATGCAGCTATTGTATTGTTTGTGATTATAAAAAACCAAAAATTTTGGCAATGGTGAAATATTGTTGTTGTGTTAGCAAGCTTAAATATTACACGTAATATTTTTTTGCCTCATATTATCTG
This sequence comes from Cryptops parisi, assembly GCA_034695005.1. NCBI lineage: Eukaryota > Metazoa > Arthropoda > Chilopoda > Scolopendromorpha > Cryptopidae > Cryptops > Cryptops parisi. Next base: position 4,833 of record JAQIWH010000173.1, read on the forward strand.
TAATATTTTGCTAGCTTGTTTTTATATACAGTATATAAATCAAATACTTCAGTGCGACGGTAAAAAACTTGAGTAGGTAGCATCGCTTTGCTATATAGGCACTGCTGCATCACAAATTAATCCATCCATGTAAAGTCAGAACGCATACATTACATCAATAAACAGTTAGGACATCATTTCATTGTTTTCGTTATTTACTATTGAGTTTACTGTACTTGTACAGGGTGGTCGAAAATAACCTTACCATTTGTTTTGCTTTTTTGTTTTTTTAACTTTAGAACGAAGTGTTATAAATGAACTATCTAAACGGTGAAAGAAGGTATGATTCTTGGAAATGTATTTTGTTCCAGACTTTTTGAGCTGCCTAGTGTATGTCAATATCCTGTCAAACCATTGAGACCTTCCGAAACGGTTTAGCTGCGCATTATCTGCTTAGTTCTAGAAAATTAAATTAAAAACGCCGTAAATGATGCAGATTTATGCAAACGAAAAGGGGGTGGTCATTCATCTGATATTACTTTTCACGTATGATGTAAACAAGTTCCAACAATCATATTTTCTTTAATTGTTTAACAAGTCAATTTATTATATGTCGTTCTAAAGTTACAGAGAAAATAAATGGTTAAGATTATTTTGCGCCATCCTATATTTGTAATCTTGATAGTTTCTCTCCATCTCCTGTTTAGTCTGAAGCGACGCACTCCAGTCATATTCTTTCATAAGGTCATATTCTTTGATGAAATGACGTTTTTTTTCGTGGGTTAGTTTGAACATGGTTCGGGATACTTGACTCTTTCGTCAGCAAAGTTTTGAAAACGAAATAACTTTTTTAAAAACATTCTTTTGCCGAGGAAAGGCCAAGTGCTCAAAACATGCTCAATATCAAAAACATTTTGTAAAAAAAGTTTCATCGTGAAATTTCATATAAACCCGAAAGCTCAATCGTCAAACAAATAAATGTACAATTTAAAAACAAATGTATAAAAATATACATTTAATAATGTATATTTAAGAAATATAAATTTTACATTGTACAAATCTATATGAAAAATGTGTATTTAACAAATATACACTTTTCATTGTAAAAATATTTAATTATAAATAAAAGGAATGTTGCTAGTCATACTATGTAGATACATAAACTTACAATCGTATAAGAAATTCACCTCTTTTTAGATTTTTGATTACGGGAATATTTACCTCACTTGTGACGTTATTACTATCATGTGAAATGTCACTTCACTGAAATTCCAATTCAAATGTAAGCAAGTTTGAATTGATTTGCAAATTTTTTTCTTGGAAATGTTTAAAACCAAATTAAACATATGGCATATTCGTGTGATTGATAAAAGTAAAATTTTTGTATGTATGTTCATTACGCGTCATTATACTCCGTGTCAGCTAACTATGGATTTAGTTTCATCTGCGCAAGTCTCGCGTCAGTCTCGTTGTAAGACGTAAAACCTTATCACCCAGCAAAAAACTAAAGGTTGACCGCGAACAAAACGTAGTTCAGTGTTTAAGAACATTTATTTGTAGTTTAAATTTGATACTTAAATTAAAACTCGGTGTGAATATTTGTAGTATGTCAAAAACATACTAATTTCGGCAAAATATATAAATTTAACACTATAGAATAAAACACCATCGATCAGATAAATCGCTATTGAGAGCGATCCATAAATTACGTAATGTTCAATACTGAAACTGAAACGCTGAGTCACTTCACGGCACTGCACAAAATAAACAATGAAGCGGACATTTGCAGATGGTAAATGACGTTGTGCAGTTTTCGTTTGCTATTATCATATTTTGAATTTACCGCCATGACTGCCATGGAGGATGAATACCAAAGACCCACGGAAGCTGCGCAGAAAGTGTGACAGTCCAAAGATAGCGTGAACGGAGTATATGTATTTCAGCAAAATGGGTTCAAATTTTCAAAAACTCACGTTTACTGAAATTTTAGCATTATAAATGTCAACATTTCAAAATTACATGTATTTAATAATTTATTTCTCTTCTTCACATTCAGTAAACAATGCAGGGTATTACTTTTGAAATGCTTCAAAATGTGTTTTGCAATGCTAAGGATAGATTTGAAATTTACAAGGATACAAATGGAGGTCATGTTGAAAGTTCTCAATGAAGAGTTAACTTATAATCTACAAACCTATTTGTTTTTGCATCATGATTAAGCAATAAAGATGAGATTATGTTGGTTTTTAATAGATTCATCCGATTTCATAAAAATAAAGCTAATTCTGGGACACCCTGTACAGTAATTGAAAAAAGTAGAAAAGCATGGGATGACTGTATACGTTATACGAGATAAGATTGATGAACTGAATGCGGTTTGATAATACGTACACTTACCATATCAGGCTTGACTTTCATCAATTCTTTGACTCTGGTCACAGCAGCTTGAGTCTGTAAATGAATTACAATTTTTTTCATTATAATTTAAAATTATTTTCATTTTTGTGAAACCCCACTTACTCAATTTGGCTTCAGCTGTGGGGTATAGTAATAAATAAATTTATATATATATAAAATTGGTTAAAATATTTTACCAATAAATACTGTATTTTTATTCTTATTATAAACCTACACTGAAATTACATGGTAACACTAGAATAAGTACTTTCCTGTTATTGCCAGGCCCAGTCTGATGTTGCTATTTGCTCCTACTTAATTTTGGGTTGATTGTGCAGGTTAGGTTAGGAAAACAAAACAATATCATATGGTTATTATGCTTTGTTTTTCCTAACCTAACTTGCACAATAAACCCATAATTAAGTACAAGCAAATAGCAACATCAGACTGGGCCTGGCTATAACAAAAAAGTACCATAGAATAGAAGTAATAATCACGCACAACATTTAATTTTATATCATTATTTTGAATCCCAAATTCCAACCATCAGCTGTTTGTATATAAATAAGATGACGACATAACAGTAGCCATTTTGAGGTTACTTAGACTTTGGAGTGAAACTGTTGTTTTAAAACGTACAATTCAATTTGAAAACATTAATATTATGTGCATTGGTGTTAAATGGTTTATTAATTCTTATTATTTTACCAAAACTAAAGCTGCTCTACTGGGAAGTTTTCTTCCTCCCGCGACAGCTCGAACGGTTGCGGCGAAGGGCGCCGCCATTGAAATTTTTAATCGAAAAGATTTTTCCTTTCACTAACTTCCGCTCAGCTCCGAGAATGCGATCTCCGCACCATACCTACCTAACTATCCAATCACAGCTAACAATCCGTTCCTCTTGCTAGGCGCATGAGCGCAAATCTCGCAAGTCATTCATTGATTAAACTAATTCATACATGATACAGCACAGCACAGCACACATCAGCCAGCGTACGCACTACGCAGGCACACACCACGTGCGTTCGATTCATCCGATTCAGAAGTTAAAAGTTTCGGAACTTTTCATATGTGACACGCACATTTAAAAATAAGTACAGTATATGTTATAATCTAATCATCTATGAAGCTGAACTGTAAGCTATTTTAATACCTATACATTATTATATTAAGTTCAATTATCAAGAAAAAAATGTTGTTTATAATCCATGCTGGCTTTTAACATAGTCAATATCGATCCCGGTCTTCACAACAAAATCTTTAGAACTTAATTAAAATATAATTATAACATTTACTAAGTCAATCATAAAGGAATTACTAAGTAAGCTTTACTAATTTAATTGTCAAAATAATGTACTCAATAATACCCCCTTTGTAATAGTTGATTCAGGGGGTCTTCTTGCCAGTAAGTAAGTTTGCTTTATGCATAAATGAAATTATATTAGATATTATTTTAACTGTCAAGTATGAAGTGCTACTTTAGTACTGACATTGCTGCTTAACTAAGTGGAAGAAAAAGTTTTAATTTCTGTACTTGGTGAGACAATGGAACTTTCAATTTGCAGCTTTGTGGCAATCTCGGACGTCGGGAGTTTATGCTGCTAAATGGCTGCGTTGAATCTTTGTAACAGCATGGGTAATCTCGGGACGGCATGCCGTCGCTATTATCAATATCATGATTCAACAATCATTAATCATACGTTTGATAGTACGTGGTTTTCATTTTTTAAACTAATTTAACCTGGACTCCATACCTACGTAGAGTCATTACTGCCATTTAGCCACGTAAACTCCCAGCTTTGCTAATCCTACCCTCACAGGAAAAAGCTTTTGTCCCTGCGTAAGTTTGTGCCATTACTTGTGAATTTGTTCCACCTAGCCTAGCTAACCATGACATTCAACCTAACAGTCTAACAATGTTTAGGGTTGCCACTCGTCCGTTATTTTAAAGGACAACATACTATTTGAACAATTCGTCCTTTGTCCTTTACCGAAGTGATAAAGAACACAAAATGTCCTTTAATTCAAAAAACAGATTTCTTCAAAAAATACTGAAAATTCCAAAAACATTAACAATTTTCTTGAGAAAAAGTAAGTTTCAATTTCAATGTATATCATTTCTGTGACAGGCCAACAGTGATATTTGCACACTAATTGATAATTAGTACATCTGTACAATAATTGGAACACTAATCGTTTGAAAAACAAACTTTTTATAGGTTCACAGTCAAGCCTGTATCTGCATTCGTTACCAAGTGATTAAGAGCTATCACCACTTCAGCTAATTATATTAATGTTTTAGACACAATAGTATTATGGCATCATTTGATGTGACACAAAACTTGACTCGCCACCCCGCTATTCTTAACGGTAGTTCTGTCGCCGAATCTGACAAAATCACGACAGCATTGGCGGAAGAACTGCGATTTATGCTGCAATGCATGACACTGGATGCTGTGAAAATCAAGTCTTGTTCGGTGAACAAAGGAATTGTGTGGATGATTCGAGGACCCAGTAAAACACCTTGTGTTATGCTTCATTACAAAGTTAAACCGACGTTTTTCGCTGAAGAGAACAACAACAACACGATCTTACCAACAGAAGGTACCGTCCAGAGTTCACAAAATATATCCTTTTACAATGCTGCGGACGATAATTTTGTCATAGATGAAGACAAAGATTTTCAAGCTCAAAATGCTGAGACTTTAATGAACAAAGTTCCAAGTAATGAAACAGTTGCAAACTGTAACCATACGATAACTATAAAAAAGGAACCCTGCAAAATGGATCCTGAAGTTTACGGAAATGAAATGTTTGAAAGTAAAAGTTCTGCTGTGGATCTGAGTATTGTAAAAACAGAATCTATAGATAGTTCGATAACTATAAAAAAGGAACATTGTGAAATGGATCCTGAAGTTCACAGAAATGGAAGGTTTGAAAGTGAAAGGTGTGCAGTGGACCTGACGGTTGTAAATACAAAACCTGTAAGTATTCCAACTATGGATCGACCCAAGCATATTGTCGACCGGAAGTATCGCAAATTGAAATCTGAATCTCTCGTCGAAAACCAAGAAAACATGACTGAGCACGTGTGCAAATACTGTGCAAAAACATTCTCAGCAGCTGATCTTTTGAAATTGCACATAAAATCTGATCACAAAACGAAACGCAAACATGATGATGATGAATATGCATGCAGCAAATGCGATAAAGTTTTCAACCTACCATTTAATTTGAAACGGCACGAAGAAGTAGTTCATGGGAAAGATAAACCTCACCAGTGCACTATTTGCAAGAAATTCTTTTCTCGCAAAGACAACATGATGCAGCACCACCGCGTGATGCATAAAAAAGATGATACCCAGGCAACATTGCCATACGAATGCGACCACTGCGATAAAAGTTTTGAACTGTTACGCAATTTGACTCGGCACCAAAAAGTACATACAGGACAGTCCCGCTACAAGTGTTCCGAATGTGGACAAAAATTTGCACATGAATCAAACTTGAAGATTCATCTCAGAGTCCACACAGGAGAAAGAAAATACGAGTGCAAGTGCGGGAAAACATTCAAGGAGCTCGGAGGCTTGAAGCGACACGAAAAAACGCACGTCGATGAAAAACCACACAAATGTCCGGTATGTAACCGGAAATTTTTGCATTCGTGGCATCTTGCTCGCCATAACCTTGGCCATTCCAAAAATAAAAATGGCGATTCGTGCTTTAAAAAGCCCAAACTAATGCATGCGCAAGAAGATGATGTTTTGATGACGACAAACGTGAAGAAGCGGCTGCGCAAGCAAGTGAAAAAGTTACAAATGTAACAAAAAAGTATCTCCATTTGTTGAAAGCAAAACTTAAGTCACACACAATATCTCAAACAGAATGTTACATACTTATATTTTATGGACTCTTTATAAAAAGGAAAACTTCATCATAGTAATCCTATTTATATCATTGTTTGTTATACGTATATTTACTTTGAAATGTTTCTGAAACTGTTTTAGCTATCATAAAAAGTCATATCTAGTGACTATTTTTAATACAAACCTTCCAGTTTTTAACAGCTGAATATGTTTTTAAAAAATATATTTTTATGTAACGTAAAAATAAAATCTTGTATCGATTTGTTTTTGAAATAAAATGTTTATAATAACTTCTAATTTAAATGTTTCTCAATTTTTATAATGCTGTAGTTGTTAAGTATTTAGGATATAATTTCACATGTGCTCCTGATCCGTGGATTTTAACCAACTACAGATCGATATATCGAAGAAAAAAATTGAAATTTTGTAAAGTTCCATACAGCAAAACTTGAATTCGACCCGTGTGGATCATCATGTTGAATTCACGTGAATGAACTGATACATAGACGTATTCTGTCGTACTCAACATTAGTTAACAATGTGTACCGATATGTACATATTTTTTGTGTCATTGTTTCTTCCTGGACAATGCATTTTAAGTTATTTACATAGAATTTACATTGTAAATTCAATTTAAATAATATGGAATAATTAATAAAGTTTATATGTAAATTGGTGACGTCAAAATAACCTGCACACAAAATAGCCAAATTAATAATTAATTCGTGATAAATTTTACTTAACAAAATTACTTTGAAACTGAGTAATAGCCTGGTAACAATGATGGGTGCTAGAATTGTTATAATGCTCAGTCGAGTTTTAAATAAATTACCCATTTGTATGTGGTGATGTTTCATTCGAGGGCTTGAGTGTAAGCAAGATTACTTTTATACTGTACATGCAAGATAGTGTGTAAGTAATCTTGGTGTAAGTGACATTTGAAACAGTTAAAAAAAATTGTAAAAAACAATTATTACACAAATTGAAATGGAATACAGTGATACCTTGGTTTTCGAACGTAATTCGTCCCGGAAGACCGAGTTCTGAAACATTCGAAAATCGATGCGCGGTTTCCCACAGATGTGTTGATCACAGATTGATTGCACAGAATCACCAAATAAGCTCAGATATCACCTCTGTGTTGTGCCATTGATCAGGATTCAACAGCCTGACAACCAGGCTTAAGGATCTTGCACTCAGGAAGCCACGTGGCATGTTCGACTTCTGAGGCGTGTTTGAAAACCAAAGCATAAGTTTCGGTTTCACGGAGTTCGTAAACTGAAATGTTTGTCAACGGAGACGTTTGAAAACCGAGGTTCCACTATTTTAATTTATGATCAATAAAATAATGTACTAATATTTAAAAATAATTATTTAGAGTTAATAATTTATATATCTATATTTAATTTTAAATATGTGCATTGTAACATTTTGCTAGGAATCGTGGGAAACTTCTAGTAAACAATGTAGCACTACCAGCTCATGTTCGTACACTTTGTAACATACTGTATAGTACATGAAAAAGCGAATTGTGAAGTTACATGAAATTTGACTTAAGTTCGAGTAACCTGCAACGCTTACTCGAATGTAAATCTTGTGTGTGCATTGATCATTTGCCATACCTACCGTATACGTCAGGTAGAACTTAAGATAGACTCTGAATATCAAATCTATCCTTATGGACGATAACCTTGAATAATAGTCGTGGTTTCTATTCGAGGGCGGTTATTATTTCATATGTAAGGTTTTGCCTGCGGTTATAATTCGAATAAAATCGGTATATTATAAAGTAGTCTAAATTAATTTATTCTTGGGCTGTTTTGTGTGCAGGCTATTTCGTCTTAGGGTCATAAAAATTATATGCCATTTGTATAAAAGACTTGAGCATCCAGAAATATTGAGAGCCCACTGTATAGATGTTGGTTATATTTTGTTTTCATATACCTCGGTCTTTCGTCACAATTGGGACCTGAGCACTGACAAAAGTTAACCAATTTAGCTTGGAAATGCCAATTACCTACAGTGAGAATAGACTTCACCCTGTGTTATCTCAAAAGGGAAGCATTTCTGGACCTAAGTTTATATGGGTGGTTTTCTTCAGGGTGTGAAATAGACAGAAATTTATCCTTTGATATATATTTCATATTTTTCTTTTGATAAAAGCTTGAATTTCATATTTTAAATGAATAGCCTAACTTTCATTCAGCGTTAACTAGTTTGGTCACAAATTGAAAATGTGTGGCTGTACTCACACTCGCCAGGGCAGTTGTCATTGTCACCAGCTACCAACTTGTAATCTGAAGATTCAAAATGGTTAAACTTTTGAAGTGCAAAAGTTTATTTTGTACTTTTTTATGCATTCTGGAAAGATCGTTTTTTGAATATATTTTTCATTTGTTTTAAAAACCATATTTACATGTTTCAAATAAAAACACTGAAATCATCATAAATGAAACTGTTTTGCTATGTTTTTTATCCAGCTTACAAGCATGTATAAATGACCAATACAGTACAGTACTTCTTGTAGAGCAGAGGATGCATTTTTTTGGATACTAATGGTAAATGCCAAACGTTTCAAACAAAAAATACCACATGGGATTCATACAGAATGGAAAATTTATTTTCTTGGTTTGTTAATTTCTGAAAATATCAGATTCTTGATATATATCCAATCTGTATCAAAATATCCGATATTTTGGATTTTTTCAAATATATCATATTTTTGAACTCTGGTTTTTTGATGTGTAACATCTGTGCTTGAAATTCACTAGATCCTTAAAGGAACACCCTGTATAAACTCTGCATTTAATGCACATAATTTTGTGTTTATTAATGAAATAATTTTGAAAACAGAAACGAATGTCTTCGTATCTCTTATGTAATGTCAACTATTGGAACTCTGCCAAGTTCTCTGATAAATTTCTTATTTATACTAGGCTCCATTGTGAATTGAGTTGATAAAGTGCACTTGTCACTCTTGATACTGTTTCTGTTAGTATGTAATACATGACAATTCTATATTTCAGTTGCAAGGCATGAACAGGTGAAACAAGGAAGAAAGGGTGAAGTAGCGAAAAGAAGCGAAACAATACAAAACAAAGATGAAGAAATCCTTGCTCCTGAGATTCTTGGACTTCTTGTTGATGCCGCGATGCTCTAATCATCTGAAGTATGCTATCAGATAACTACAAAAGTTATTCAGCTATTTCAGATAGCATGTGATTCCACCCTATGCTATTTGTTTAATACGTGCTACTTTTCGCAGATGTGAAAACATGCATGGTCGTGCTGATGAATTCTAACCAAATTTGCTCGATTGACAATTTCCAACCAAGATGAACTACTTAACAGGTAATGCGATACATCATTTTGAAAGAGCATTTTAAACCATTGATTTATCGTAAAGCTAATCAACTCGGTAATTTAAAATTTTAACAGATTTAGAAGAGAGCTACATTGCCAACAACATTGGATCGAGTTGGTTTGTGTTCGGAAGGAGATTGAAACTCGGTGAAACAAGCCTAGCAGAAATACAGCAGAATCAACCACATGTGGGACTTGTCCGATCGGTTTTCATCATTATCATGCAATGGAAGAAACAGTTCGGAAATGCTGCCACCAAGGAAACCATGATTGCAATTTTAAGACAAATACAACGAAATGACATGGCCGATGTACTGGAAGAACTGTTGCCGATTAATGATTCATCACCTGCTACACTGAAAGGTTACAGTTTGAATTGAGCAATACAGGCATTCTCCTTCACTTTTCGACTGTCCCATTCAATTTTACAGGGTGTCCACCATGAGATGTCAACGTTTTAATCACATACAGTTTGAAGGTATCACATTTGTAAACCCTAGTATGAAAAAATAATGGGTTCTCAAATGGATTGACATTTCATGGTGAACACCATGTAGAACCCATACATATTAGCATGATCAGCTCATTCGACTTATTTCATCATATTCCACAATCTTTTTTTATATTTTAATACTGTATATTTTGTATTTACTAACTTAATGCTATTTAGCTTTTGCATGTATCTACAGGTGATATGTAGTGTGTTATTTCTGATTTTCAACATCCAAAATGTCCTTTTGCATTTTGAAAAAAAAGCTGGACAGGTCCCTCACCTGTTGAATAAGCAAAGAATACCTGTATACAAGTTTTGCAATATTATGTATACGTGAATTAATTGCACCATTTTCATCTTTTGCAGAAATCTCTGGCGAGTTAACAGATTTCTTGCGAGAACAGTATCGTCGCTTAGAAATTGTTTCTCCCGCACCATGGATTACGAGTGGTTTATTAAAACGGGACCTGGATGAAAATTTCATAAACATGATGTTACGTCTTCATGTCAACGAGCATAAAATGAAAAACCTCCAATTGGCGGAACTGTTTGGTTCGAAAATGAGGGACGTTGAGTGCGAAAAAAGGACAACTTACATGGTCGTATCAGAACCAGGATTTGGAAAATCCACCTTGCTCCAGAAAATTGCTTTTGATTGGAGCTACGGAAAAGAATACGTAACCAATTTCTTCGATCTCGTTGTTCTGATTTGCTTGAAAGATTTCAAAGAGTCGATCGACAAAGAATTGATCTATAATCTAGAATTACACAAGTATCCTGACGATTCGTCGACAATCAGCAAATTTCAGCATCGGATTTTGTTGCTACTCGACGGTTACGATGAAGTTCCAGAAAATGAACGACATAACCTCAATAAACTTCTTACAGGCATGGTGTATCCTCGCATGTCGATTATTCTTACGTCGCGTAGAAAGCCAAATACAACGCGGGATTTGCCAAAATTTTGGAACCATTTGATTGACATCACGGGTTTCGATAAACTTAACCGATTAGAAATGCTCCGCCAAAACAATCTGGTTAGTGTCGCTAATGTCAACATGTTTGCACAGTTAGATCGTAACAATCTTTTCCAATGTCCACTTTTCCTTTCGTTTTTCACGCTCAATGCAGACACCGTTCAATGCGTGATTCAGTTTTACAAGCAGCTTCTCAATTTTGTCATCAGGAGGAATTTGGTTCGAGAAGGTATCATACACGAAAACGAGCCTTTCGATTTATTTGAAATCAACGAAGCACTGCCTGTAGGGATAGCGTGGTGTCACGAACTGTTCGCCACGCGTCGACAGTATAGTCTTCACGACTTGTTCTTCATCACTCGAACCCAGTTTCTTGTTGTTCTTTACAACTGTGTTCATCTCGGTAACATTCCGAACTTGTCATATATTGTATTGCCACTTGTTCTTCTATTTAAGGCAAACTGGCATTGGTTGACAAAAGATGTTGCATGTAAAAAGACATCTATACAAATTGCAACTGTTGCGGTAATGACATTAGCGTGTAAAGTAACAGATGCAGTCGGTAGTGACGATTTCTTGTTGGCGCAATGGATTTTCTTCTCAATGTTGTTTCTACTGAGAGCGGGTGTAAGTTACGTTTCTCTTTCCACTGACACTGACGATCCAAGTACGAAATATGCAAATATCCTTCTTTTGTTTGGAAAGTTATCACTGGAGAAACGTGGATATCATTCACAATTCGTAAATGTTCTTGGCAAACGCTACGAAGACTTCACGAAACTTGGATTTTTGGTGTCGAACGATTTCGAGAGGAAGGACATCCAACCCGTGCATGACGATCTTGCACATTTCATGGAATCTCTATACTTGGCGTTAGCTCATTGTGGAGATTATGAACTGGCGCTGTTATTATTACCCTACTATTGCCGCTTGTCATCTCCAGGTGTCGTTTCGAACAGCCAAGATGACGTGTTCCGGACAAAATGCATCTGTTCAATTATCTTCATTGCGGTTGTTTGCTGCTGTTGTGCGATTCCATATTATTACTTTCCAGAAGCATCTTATCCACATACAAGTTCGTTCTTTGAATCGTTGGATGAATCGAATACTTACGTCGACCATATAGCATTTCCATGGAAGATGTTTGTTCTGCTAACCCAAATGTGCAAGCTGAAGGAAACAGTCTTTGAATGCATGAAGATTTTTTTGGGCAGCATATCGTACATTAGCAATTGGATGGAACGTCGCCGATATGCTCGCCAACCATTGTTGGTGAAGGTCAAGGAAATGCTTTCATCTCCTATTGTGAGCATAGTTAATAGATTAAGTTGCTGGTTATCATAACTTTAGTTATCAGTTAACTTACATTGAAATTATGTCAGATTTTTTGCATAATACAGGGTGTCCAAAACTATTTACACAATTTAACGACTTTTTTGCAATCACAAATGAATTCAAATAATTGAAGGGCTCCGGGCAATATAATGGTAAAGCCACACTTTTTCCAAAAATGTTTTTACATCCAAATTTGTCCCACAATACTGTTTGTATCTTGTTCCTTTACCACATTCTGAATTTCCAAGAAAATGAAAGCACAAGGCCAGCTGCAAACATGCCCGATGTCATATGATCCCGTCGAGTCTGACGTGAATTTTGCTGGATGGGGATTGGATGATCTGTTGTGAACTGCTCTCTAGTTGGCGGTTGTCTAGGGGACTTTTATTGGCGAAAGCAGTCCAACAACATTGAGAAATAAAATAGGGAAATAAAGAAGAACAATGTAAAAACAGAAATATGTATTTTTATTCACAAAACAAAACAAGGATTGCATAATTGAATTTCACAAGTGGATCAACAATAAAAGGTTGAGTAGGAAGAGGCGGTGGAGTCGGAAACGACCCAACAGGACCTACTGTATGGCTGGCCTTCCACACGCCCACACACGGGTTCTCTGTCCTAGAGTCGTTGGGCGTGCCGTGCACCAAAGCCGAGCCTCAGTTAAGTCCAGTCTAAGTCGAAGGTCTGCTCTCCACCGTGCCTCAACAGATTCTCCCGAGAGCCAGCACGCTCTCTCCCAGTCCGGTTTCACCTCCCTCCCGTGACGTCACGTTGGTCAGTCTTACTTGTCACGAGAGGGGTAAAAAGGGTGCACTTGTGATGGTCCCTTGGGCCCCTCTCTTCCACATGGAACAGCCTGCGTAGTTGAGGGGCACGAGGGAGCGTCCAGACTCAGTGTTGGGGCCCTCCCCCTATGACCTTAGGTGACCGAAGAGTTGCACTGAGAGGGTCCCAACAAAGAGTCATAAAGTTCCAAAGGGTTCATTTATGAACAAAGTGAGTTCATGGTGGTGCAAAGTTGAAAATGAACATTCGCTGGATAGATGAGTTCACCTCACTGCCCCCGGACTGTTTCGTCAGCCCCGTCTGACAATCCGAAGGCAATGTGATGAATTATATATAATAACACACAAAAACACATAGTGATTGGCAAAAATCGATAATAACAAAACACACACAAAAAAGAAAAACTGTCTAAGACAAGTCTGTTGAAAAGTTGTTGAAAAATAACGGCAGTCCAACGAAAAATTTAACATCAAAAAAAAAACAAAAAAAGAACACGCTCAGAACGAAGCATCGTCCACCACGTCGTGGTAAACCTCGTCCCGAAACGTGCTCTCCTCCTTCATGGCTTCGTTAGGCCCCTCTTCCATTGGCTCCGGAGGATTCGCGACGTGGTCGGTGGCTGTAGTCGCATCATTGGGCGGGAGATTCGGCGTCGCCGTTGGCCGGCGAGAAGCGAGGGCCCTTTCCGTCTCGAAGAAGGTCCTCAGCTTCCCCTTGTTTCGGCGCACCTGGCCCCACGTGGTCTCACGACCCCACGCCTCCGTCACTTGGTTTGCCGCCCACATCGTGCCGTATAGATGAGTTCACCTCAATTGTTAAACATTACTTTACAACCTCAAAGTTTAGATTAGTTTAACGGTCATTACCTAGTTTAGTCTAGGTCATATTAGTTTAGATCAATTTAGTTTAGCTTAACCTCTGTTCCTTTAGTTCAGGTAAATTTAGGCTAGTTCAGGTTAATTTTGATTAAGTTAGTTTAGCTTATTTCAGATAAGCTGAATTTAGTATAGTGTAAGTTTAGTTAGATTCGCAGATTTGAAAAATTCGCAGATTCACTGAAATTTGAAAAATTGCGAACAGTCAGAAACCGTACAGATATAATACCTGCAACAAGAGCTTTTACTATGCATATCCCTACAAAAATTATCCACAAGTGAAAAATCGTACAGATGCATCACCTGCAACAAAAGCTTCGTCGACTCACGAATCTGTTTTTACATAAAACTGTTGATAAGAATGAAGAACCTTAAAAATGTTCCTGTCGCAAAAAGGAGTTTGTTTGGGCTTCTGTCCTAAAAATTAACAAAGGTGAATAAAATAAAAAATTTATTAATCACAAAGTTTCATATTGAAATGCAATAAAAAGTTCAAAAAACAAACTTTGCCTTGCTATCACAACATATGTGGACAAATGAAATTACAGTAATTAAAATCATTAGGCATCCATAAAAGAATAGTGCTGACAGAAAATGCAATCTGTCAAATTTTAATTTCAACCAATTTTTTGGATTGGTTCATCAATCCAAAAAATTTTAGTTTAAACCCATGCAGGGTTAATGGTATCAATTAAAAAAAATTGAGCCATTACCATTAACTGAATTTCAGGTACAAACTTCGTTCTCAGTCAACATCATTCCTTCATGGACACCCCATGATTTTATTCATCCAGCTTTGCTTACATTTACAACTACGTACCAGAAAAGGTCTGCTTTGATACAACTTCGACAGAACCAGCAAATCGGTATTTAATTTCCTTTGAGTACAAGTAGCACAAGTAGCCTTCAATAGTCTCAGTGGCATTTCTAGGGGTGTGTGGACCACACCGGGTGTCACCATCAGAAGGGTGGCACCCGATGTCTAGAAATTTTGTGAGCATTGTTTTAAAATTTATTATTCTTATAAAAATATTTGTATGGTTATTTTTTATATAAACACAAAAACATTTTCGTGAGCTCAGCTTACACGTAGCGTATAATGTATCAATATACTGTACCTGTAAGTTTATTATTTCATTAACTGTTGAACAATGGGTATGTTAGTTGCAAAAACCAGTAACGGGAAGTCTGATTTAGTCAAGACGTTCACTATACTGAAATACTTGTATATTCGTTCCTGTTTATTTATTTGAAATTATTTCATATGAGTTTACAAGTACTGTATTTCCGTATAACAGTAAAGCTGGTCAGTTGAAAGTTGCTTAGAGGGCAATGCTTTTCAACGAAATGTATCTCATGTGAGTAAAAAGTTTAACATTAAATGAACATAATTTTGATGTAGTTCTAAAATGTTTTTACTTAATATTTCATTACTTTCTCACCAAATTTTCACTTTAACTCATAAACTCAAGTGTGCAAATGATGTTGCAATTTAAACGTAATTTTAATTATACTGTTTGTTTGCCAGTTCGTTTGTCGCTACTATTGCCATTACATCGTTATGCACTGGAATTACGATATTACGAGTAACATTAGTACATTATTAAGAATATTTTCTGGTCTGGTATGCAAGGTCTGGCGTGGGGTGGGGTGACACCATGAGTTACAGCACCAGGTGACACCCACCCTAGGGATGCCACTGACTGACCAAGTAGACCTTGTTAACACCTCCACATTTCGTCTCCCACCTAGAGGCTTCTTCAGCTGGGAGAAAGGCAGAAGAAAAGAAAGTGCCAGAGCGAGAGGCAGGTGAACAGCCATCCCTAATCACACTCTATTATGGTTGTGTGTTAACAGTTCACCAGTCTCTCAGACTTTTTTCCTACCTTTCCTTTGTACCTGAGAAAGCCTCTAGATGGGAGGCATAACGTTGTAGAGGTGTTAAAAATATTTACCTAGTCAGTAAAGTAAACAAATTTATTTTTTAAAAAACTTTTATGACAAAAAGAACCTTTGTGATAATGCTCTTTCTAATGGGATTTTGATATTATTATCAACAAGGTAATTTATTTTCTTTGATGTATAAACGTTCACAGCTACTTTTTTTCCACATGAACTGAACTGCACCAAATTTGAGGCAGAATGTTAAACTTTCAACATACCCTACAGAAGAAGAAAAAAGTCGCATATTTTGAGGTTGAAACACTCAAACATTAACATTTGGAGTTTGATTTGCTAAAAGATGTGATTTTTAGACACATTTGTCATGGAATTTCAGGTGAATCCCCCCTCCCCAAGAAGTCAGCTCCAAATCTGTCACTGAATGATCTAAAGCTGGTTTTGGAATAAATAATTGGGTTGATAATTAAGTATTTAAGTGTAGGCTACAGCTCAAGATTTTCTAACCAATTAATTGTTTTAAAATCAAATTACTGTGCGTATGTATTTTTTGTTTAATTTTATTAATTTTCTTTGTTTTAATGATGTTTAGTAGGCAACATAATCCAAAGATCAATTATGGAAGTTTTTTGTTTGATGATTATTAAGCGAACTATACAGGGTGACAATGTCATAATTGGAATCATTTGTAAAATCGGAGTATTTAACTACTAATACTAGATAAACTAGCATGATTCTATCAAAGATCATGAATGATCAAGCAAGCAGCGATTAACACAGGTGTGACAGTTACCAGCGCATTTGTTTAAGTTTCCCATTCTCAAACAATAATAGGTTATTTTTATTGCATCCGAGTAATTTCATATTCATGCATTAACGCTACCTTGATTATGAATTATCTCGTCTACTCTACCTAAAACTGGTTCGTGTAAGCATCTCACCCTGTACACACGAAAATAAATAAATATATATATGATAAAAAAAAACGAGACTCCATTAATGTTTACCTCTACGTCATGCGCCCTACTGGAAAGGGCTGCAGAAGATAGCTGCCGGAGCGTTTGCGTCAAATTGCGACTGGCCTCCGCTAGGGCCTTTGTGTCCAGCACGGGGCGCATCACTTCTGCAGTGGCAGTGGTGATTCGAGGACTCAATGGCCTCTCCCAATGTGATGATGTTGAAGGGGAACCACTGCTTGCTGCAGGGTATGTGTCCTCTGTACTGCTGGCAGGTAATGGAAGCATCACAGCAGAGCTGTTGGATGATGATGGTGATGATGATGATGATAATGACGATGACAACGACGACAATGATGAAAAAGATGAAGATGATGATGCTGATGATGATGATGATGACGATGAAGAGGTGGTGGAGGAGTGGTTGGTGGTGATAGCAGTGGTGCTGGAAGTAGGTACAGGTTGGGACTGAGACTGTTTGCGAGCTGTACTTGGTGCCACGGTGGACAGCTGCAGCTGGATGAACATCATATGATCACCAAGACGCATGGTTAAGTTGAGCGGTGCCTTGCCAGACAAGAAATCGCTCACCTATAATAAACAAAAGCAAGAATCTCTCAGGTCTCAAACGGCAATTAAATGCAATGAAATACAAACATACTGTATGACAAAGACCACCTATAAACACATATAAAAGCAAACTGCACGGACTAAAGCCAGTAAAAAAGCTTAAGAATAAACCCCCATATCTCAAGCAGTGTGTTCAGAATTCAATCGAGGTTTTTGCCTTTTCTCTTTCAGCCTCAGGTCATAGAACAATGTACAAAGGTCACCCAAGTTCACAAAGGCCATGTATGACTAGGGTACCAAAATCTGTGTCGAAGAAATGAAAAGCCAAGGGTTAATACTTTTGTACCCTGCTGAGACATTCGCCTTTTGAAACCTAGAGCAGTGCCATTATGAACACCCCAGCAGCACACCATCAAAGAGCAATTTCTTTTTGGTTTTACCAGAAGATTAAAACGTGGTACAGAATTTCTATAGGGGGTGGAAGCAATTTCCAAAGCTGCAAAATAAATGGTAATTTTCAACTTAGCTACTTAAGGCTTATAATTACTGTTTGCATTTACTCCGACTTTCATAGCGTCGTGTGGACTTCCTACTTGATCATTTCCTATGTGCTGGTTATGTCTCTTACTGGTGCATTATAACACATAACCAATTGCTAAATCTACATAACATAGCTTTAGCAATTGGTGCACCTTCCACTTACGTCTTCTACCTAGCTTATAACGAGAACAGGAGCCTAATCTCGTGATAAGAAACACGTTCTACTAAGCTTTTATGGTGTTGTCTTAATTACAAAGCTACATATTTTCAACATGTAGCACTGAAAACTAGCATGGAAAGTAATGTAAATTTGAAATGCTTAATTAACTTGTCACATATAGTGTGAGTGTGAACGTGTGGAAAAAAAGAAGCAACACGGACCTTATCTAATAGTGTAAGACAATGCCGCCAAATATTTCATCATTACCCCCGCCTCCATTAATCATCATAATTCCAAAAAAATCCTTTAATTAGAGCAGGACAAAGGGTTAGTTGATGGAATGTAAGTGAATTATTGCCGACTTTTACTTTCAAGCAGCAAAATCCTGCTCACTTTTTTTGTTATATTTGTTCTCTGTTTTCTCAAAGCAATGTGTTTCGATGGTATGTTTATTTATTCGCTGTTTGTTTATAAAACTCTACCAACCGACAAACAGCAAGGAAATGTGTGTTTTCCATAAATAGAGACCAACTTGAAGCAAATAGCCGAGATCAAAAAACAATAAAAGAATCGTGTGCAAAGAAACCAAACTCGTGTTTGTGTGGCACTCCTCATTTTAAACACTTTTTTTTGTTATAACGCGAAAGTTGAAAACAGTTTATAACGGCATGGAGATCATTACTGCAATGTGTTTTAACTCAATTATTCTGCACATGAGAAATTATAACAATGCTACAGCTAAACAATTTAATTAGGCAATATAGTGATTTTTCGCAGTCAAAAATGCATGTGACTACAGCAGTGTTGAAGTGCACTATGAAGATTCCTGCCTGGCACTGCCCTCTGTAAGCGATACCTATTTGATGGATTGTGCGTATTTGATGCAAACATCATTATCAAAAATTTAAATTTATTTAAATTTGAGGTGAGTGTAAAAAAAAAAAGCTGACAGCCTTGGTGAAACACAAGTAGACCTTGTAAAAATCCTGGTTTCATTTCCTCTTAGCCTTCCTGTTATCATCATCATCCTAGTGAATGGTGGCAACTAATCTGGCATTGGTTAGAACTGGACTAAGCAATAATTTAATGCCTCATTCAGTAGTGTAGGTTTTTCTTTTCTTCTATAATGAAACATCGCCTGAGAATCTACACATACCCAGAATAAAAGGGTGTAACTAAATGGTCAAGGAAAACTATCAATTATTACCACATTGTCTTAAACATTTCACACTAACATAATTCACATCGCTTAAGGAACAAAGGTAATTGTGTGGTTTTTATTTTTCAAAGTGTTTGGGTTCTTCTTGTTTCCCCCCTTTGAAGTTCTTTTACGATGGGTACCATTGAAATTTCCAATTCCAAAGAGCAAGAACTACGAGTACACACGGTTTGAACTTGGTATGAAAATGAAACTTGGTTGGTGGTACAGTTGAATGGATAGGTCATAGAAGTTTTTCAATGGTTTTTTTTTTGTTTTGTACTTAGCAATTTGGACACTGGACAGACTAATGATAAATGGCAAAAAAATTCAAAGAAAAAAATCAAGACGACTTCCTGTTGAATTCAAATTTTCACAAACACTTCATCGTGGAGATGATGAAGTAGCTAATTAGTTGCAATTGCATAACCAGAACTAGAATTAGCAGTACGGTGCTTGGATTTTGTAAAATTGTCCTTATCAAGACTCAAGTCATGACACAATCTTTGAATATGTGTTTTGAAGTACCAAGTTTCTCAAAAAACTTAGAACAATATTGACACTTTGTTCCGAATTTTCATGACGGAACAGTTTCATGATTGGTTCAATAAAACAAAAAAGGGTGTGTTTGGTTCAACCCGAACATCAAACTATAACCACCTAAATGCAAGGGAGGGGAAGATAACAGAATGGAGAGATAGACCTTTGCCAAGTGCTAAGCTCAACTCTCATTGGATGGCAGGAATGTGTCCTGCTCAATAGCTGGGTTTGTTCCGACTGTCATGGCTGACAGTGTTTATCGCAGAGCTAATGGAACACCTACCTCCTACAGACATTGCGTGTTGTGTAATAAGGGTGGGGCTATTCCCCCGTGGTTGCAAATGGGTGGATTCAATAACACAGCTCAATTTTTGCATCCCTAGTTCCCACCTTTCCCAAGTTAAGAAAATGGTTCTCCCCAACCCAATAGTAGGGGTAATTAACAAACTGGCAGTGCACACCGATCGAAGACCCAGCAGGAGCTGTGTGTGTGTTGAGCCTGCTAGAAGCTCCAAAACTGCTTTGCTATTTCTAATCAACGTAGCAGTAGCAGCCACTGGTGCACTCTGCAGATATCCTAGTCAACCAATTTTCAGAAACCTCTGTATATGGTTCTGAATTACTGCCTGTATGTTGTTACGAAAGTTCCATTTCATTATCCTAGCCATGTCTGCCTAGCATTAAAAAACTTGTTTTAAAAAAATCAGATGCTAATTCAGCATCATTTATACTTGTGCAAACTTCTTTCGAAATCGATATGACCAGCATCTGCAAGAAACGTTTTAATTAAAATTTGCAAAACGGTGGTAGTGGTAGGTATTAGTCGTTGACAGAAATTAAAACTGGCGTTAGGGCTAGCTACGTATCTGTTTATTTTAAACAACAAACAAGTCAATAATCTACAGACTATTAATGTGATACCAAGATTGCAACAGCAAAAACTTCCAAACTGTCAAAAGCTGCTGTGCAAATTGAATACGGTTCGTGAATGGTGTAACTTTATGATAAGAACATATCAAGCATTTTTTATATCATTCAGTACCAATAATGTAATCATCTGTCGGTAATCGAACAAAAACATTTCAGATGTAGGCTATCAGCTCAGCAAGTGACCCAACACTCCTATTGCAACAACTACACCAAGAATTGCAAAAATCATTTGACCCCATAGTTAACGTTTTACAAAAAGTCATGGTCCACTGATAATTATACATTCGAGTGTCAACAGCAATTAACACTTATGATTTCATATTCGTTCACACTTAATTCTCACTATCATTTCACAGATGATCTGCCATTAAGCCATTTAAAATTCTCTCCTACAATCACCGATTAAAAAAAAAACACTTGGAAAACTTCTCATGCCACTCTCAAGTTTTGCAACTTGTTATGAAAAATAGCAGGCGTCCAGAATCTCAGCTGTTGTAATTTTGCTTTTTAGACATCGATTGTGTTCTTTCACCATCTCTCACTTTCTTGCTTCATCGCAATATCAGAAAAAAAATACCAGCTGCTTTAAAAAGTATCACCAAAACTCCAACAAAGTACTAGTGTTGTATGAATTTCACATGGTGAAATTTTAAAGTCATCCCCATTCACCACCACCACCATCACCCCCAGACAGCACAACCACATTGGAGTGCGATAAGAAGCCCCATGTTAGCAATTTCTGCTTTCTGGTGCAAAGCTGCAATCCCTCTACTCTCTATAGTGTTCGCCGAAGTACATTGGTTGCAACCTGGCAACCAAAAAATCTAAAGTACCACTTTGGCTCGATTCCCTTCTCCTGGCACCTTTTAATATTCATGAAAAAAAATCCGACACGAGTTGAAAACAATAGATATCGGGCCAAAAGAAGAAGAAGAAAAAAAAGTGATGTGTGCCAGTAGTGGTGGTGGCAAACTTTCTCTGGCTTTGTATATCTTCAGCAACCCTAGTGATAGGAAATGAAAAAGAAACAACCTCCACTGCAAAGAATAAGAACGAGGTAATGACTTTTAGTCTTCTGCTCCATAAAAGTGATAGCCTTGCTCTTGATTTTTTACATTGCACCAGCAAAAGGTTGTTGTGAGGCAATGATGACGTCACCATCACAACCACTATTATAACCACCACCACCACCATCTGGCTTCCAACCCATGTCGTGGTTGTTGAACTTTGAAGTGGATTCGAAAATTTTCACTCAATTTGAAAAGCTATTCTTTACCCAGCAATAAAGATCGAACTCCCCCATATGACATTCGAGATATGACGCAGGCTTACATTTCTAAGCAACCATTAGTAAAAGGCATGATAGGGTTCCCGTGGAAAAGTCTGAGACAACTTTGTTCAAAATTTGCAAAGTCTCCAAATTTTTATCGGAGCAAGTAGAGTAAGTACCTTATACCCCTCCCTCCCAACACCCGTCCATACTTCTTGATCCGTTTGAATGTTAAAACTTTATCCAAAAGCTCTTTTGCAACATTCATGCAATTTCCGGTACTTTCATAGTCACTTGATCCGTCTCATCTTTTCTTTTTTATTATAAGTAGACCATGCGTCATTAATGTCGGCCATCTTTTAAAATGAACTTGCTGGTACCGATCGATGGTGGAAACAGTTACAGCCCTTGAGGCTGGCCCGGAGAACTCAAAGTAGAACTTTTTTTCCCAGTTTCCTGATAGGGCTCGGTTCATTCTTTGTTGGCAACTTTATGCTGAACACTCAATATGGGTTCACAGAATGCTGATTATAGTACATGCAAAGGTCAAATTCGATAACTTCCTACACTTCTCACTCTTGAGAATAACCCACATTGAACTGTAGATAGTAACGCCCATAAAAATACTGTACACAACTTTCAAACATCTCATCAACACTAACATTAAGCATTAAGAACGATGCAAATCTAAATTTTAGGAACTAGCTAATTTTACTTGAACGATTACAGAAAAGCCCATATTCTGAATCATGTCATCGGTTGACATCTTGTCATATTTAACTGTAGTTTCTAAGCTATAAAAATATACTGCACTGTACACACGAGTTTATTACAACACGAACAATAAAACTTAAAGCCTCCTTTTATGAGTCAGTTACTCCACTGAAGACAGCGTATTAAGCACCCTGTTAAGAAACAAAGAAACAACTCGTTCTCTATCTTAGAAACGAAAAAAGAAACCGCTACTATTATGGCTAGACGAACAAAGCTTACTGCCAATGTCTACTACCCCTTAAGACAACCGGATTTTCTTTTATCTTTTTTTTTCCTATTGGGCTCACTTGTAGTTCTTAGCACAATGCTTTCACTCTCTTAGCTATCCATCATCTTTCATGATGAGAGAGGAAATGCCCAAGTCAACTTTCTAATACCTGAAGAAGTTAATGGTAATAAACTGTCCCTTCCAGCAAAGAATTCCAGTCTGAATTAGTACTTAGCAGCAACCATGCCCAAACAAAAACCCCAATCTCCTTTTCGATTCCAATCACTCGTTGCCAGAGGGCTTAACTTGATTTTACCCTTTAGCGTTTTTATACTTCTTTCAAGTTTTCCATCATTTTTTTTTAAATAACTGGAAGATAAAAAACCCGTTCCCACGCGTAATTGAAATCATTGCAGCAATGGTTTGTTTCAAGTGAAGTATGTGAAATTGCTGTTAATGCTGTAACAAAAAAAAAATACTGTAGTTTTTATAAGTTGAAATAACCATTGATATTCTCCAGATTGCCTGTACAAATCACCCATCCACTAATCGCAATTAACATTTCTCAACACGGACACTGACGAAACGAGCAATGAAAATATCTAACTAAAGACAGAGTTGCAAATTTTTTACAACCATCACAAAGTGACAACAGAAATATGTAATGTGGAAAGATTCCAGATTCAAGGACCTCGCGGAAAGCAGCTTTTAGAACCTTGGTTCACGAGCTTACACTGTAATAATTTAAACAGCAGTAGTCTGCCTCCATGTCCTTATCATGCTGCTCCAGTATACACTTGCATTAAAAAAATAGCAGCTAGGAGGTTTCGCATTTCTAGTGCTTCTGCAAGAAGCAATAAAAAAGCTACAAGAAAACTACAAGACCTATCAGAGGCAACAACTACTCTTACAAAAAAACAACTGAATTGGTATATAGTGAAGTTCACCTTCCAAAAATATTCTTTTTTTTGTGGCAACTTTTCACATTATTAGGATGCTAGTATAAGCTATGTTAAGTGACACGTTTGTTACCCAGACGTACATATACATACATACATATTGTAGATTTTTTCTATCTCCCTATGCTTTCCAGAAGGAAATAAAAATTTCTGTTGAGTTTTTACAATCGATGGGTTGTTTCGGTGTTCTTAGCAATTTATTTTGCTGTCATGCAGCGTATTTCCTATTAAACGATTTTCATCTGGGTTGGATGAAACTCAGGACATCCTCGATTTCCTATGTATGCACTACTAGATAACGAAATTTTCATTTCAACTTTCAAACAGTGGGATAATATTTTCTGCGTAACAGACATGTCTACAATTTCGGAGCCAATATACTTGTACGTATATACTCTATAGATAAGCATACTGGCAATGTTATACAGATGTGACAATCTCAGCTATAGTTCGTATGAAACGCCCATATGGTAATATCTCCTTCAATTCGCTGGATTTAATATTAACGACCCATATATTTAAACGAATATTCATCAAACTGACAATGCAGTAATAAACATGTCGTTAAAGGTGTGTAACAACCAACTCATTAATCCTTTAACGATCAGCAGACGAAAGCGTTTCCGTCTTGCACATTTTCCTCTTTTACCATGGTCAATTTATGGAGCAAGACTTTGCCCACTTGCGAAAAGCCAAGTAAAATTCAGGTTGGATTTCGCAAATGCTGACTGGCGATTGTGTTGTATGCCCTTGAATGCAGACGGCATTCGGCCAAAGATGTGTTCGTGCAACACAATACAAAGCAATGTCAAATTTGGCACATCAACTACTACATTGTCAATTTTTCTAACAACCTAATCAACATTACCTGAGCATCGCTGAGACTCTCAAGAGCTTGCATCACACTTTGCTCAGGGCGCTGAATCTGCAAAGAGAAGAAAAAACACATTGATTGCATCTGATTCACTTGATTTGCACAAAAAAAAAATCAATTCTTCAAAGAAAGCAACAAACACCATTCAGACAAAAATATAGGAAAGTTTACACCACTTTGTCTTAATCATTACATAGCCGACAGATACTTAAGAAAATGCAAACTGTTAAATAGGCATTGTCCATTCAGTACACTTATACACTGTATAGTTTCTAAATTCTTCAAAGAAAACACCATTATTCAGACGTCAAGTCTATACTACTTTGTCTCAGGAACCATTACATAGCCTAACAATATTTATTAAAGAGCAAACTGCTAAATCGGTGTCGTTTGCCCAGTACACTAAATAGTTTCCAATTTATCGCATTCATGTTTAGCTGACATTATCAAACTTCTCAAAATTCATTGCAGCAATGTATGTTCATGCGTCGCAAAAGATGTCCGATATCACAAGAGGTGGTCGTAGTTTGGGTGATATCAAATCAAATTAAGAAAAGCCAACGAGACCTATGCTTTTGACAACTTGTGTTGTGAAGCATTCAATTTCCAATGAGTGAAGCAGTGAGTGACGTCATTGCGCATCGGCCTCAAGGGCCCCGACCTATGCTTTGCACGTGGCAAGGCTGAAGGTGCGGACGACCGTTTGCACGCGTTTGCTGCTCTATCGATCAGTACAATCCCGCAACGTACACCCCCCTCCCTTCCCCCATTTTCCCCCTTCGTGCAACTCACCCCTCGCAGCAGGCACTCGTCGTCTCCATGTTAAATTACCAGCAATTTGAATGGAAGGAATCAAAAGCAAGTTCTCGCTTTTCCAGCAAACTACAAGCAATCTTGTGTACAATGATCGAATGTGGTACAATGATGGAATATAGGATTTCAGTTGCAGAACCTGACACACTGAAACCCTCGAGTATTCACTGAAGATGAATAGTGAAAGTTTACTAACAAGCTCTTAAAAATAAGTGGGTTTTTTTTTTCAACATAATTTTTTTTTTTTCTTGTGTTTGTTCTTTCACACAACCTTCACCTTTAAAGCCATAGACGTTCAAGCACTGGCTGCTGTAAAACAACGAATATTCTTTAAAATATTGTTAAAATCGCGTTAAGCAAGGAAAGTAAGAAACCAGTCGAATAGAAATTTTCGTTTGCACAATACGAATTGAACAAGAAACTAGCAACCTGAACAACAGTTTCTTAAAATAAATTTAAATTCTTGCCCATGAAACAAAACCCAATGTTCTTACACTGCATAAAGCACACTAGTACACTGAACAACTTTTGTACCAAGATGTAGCATAAACAGCGTAAGAACATAAGGTTTTTCAAAGTGTGGGTCGCTTGCCGATTTTTTGGTGGATGGCCCAAAATAAAAAGTTGAATTAAAAAATAAGAATGTGCAATTATACTTTGTTAATTTGCTTAGTTGTAGTCAAGTGTGTTAATAACCATTTTATCCCCTCCTTATTACACAACATAAGCTAGATGGGTCCCAGTGTTTGCTACTTTATAGAGGTGGGTCGCAGTCCATAAACGTTTGGAAAACCCCTGGCAATAGACTAAAGAGATAGGGACGGTAAGTATCTTTTTAATCTATGGTTATAGTGGCAAGCACCTTTTTTTTAATATATTTTATATTTATTGGAGACTCAATGATTTTTTTCCGAATTTTATCAAGCAATTTCACATCAGGTTCATATTTACCAGATAGCTTTGAAAAGGGGGGGGGGGGGAGGTCATGGCTCACATGACCCCCTTGTAAACGCACCTGATAATGCCAGTGCTACTTGAAAAAAAAGGTTGCTAATAAAATTTTACATATTCATGAGGATTACCCGTAAACCGTATGGAAATAATTACTAAACAACCTGGCAATTTCACGATAAACCTGCAGAACCTACCGAATCCACTACTATGCATTGACACAATGTTACTACAACACATATCATTGTTCCTAAAAAAAATCATCTTCCAATAATCCTATCTAATCAAAATGCAAAAAACAATTACTCTATACAATGTCAATGAAGCGTAAAAATAAAAACGTGCTACAGTGTGTAACAGTTGTCTTTTCACCTGTCTGAGAAAAAGAGTTTCTTGTACAGATGCAAAATAAAAAATGTGGGGGGAGTTTATACCTTTCAACAACTTGCAGGTGGCACAACGTTTTCCCAGTTAGTTTTCAATAGATGGTTTATTAGGAATGTCTGTGAACACAAATCATTTTATCCATCAGCTGTACTACGCTCAAGTGGGTTTTTCATGTAACCTTGGATTAACGCAATATAAAGGTGACTCAGTCGCCATATGATAACCAACATCGGTTTCAAAAACTTAATCTCGTTTCAAGAACAGTAACTATCACAGTCAGTACCCATATGAAAAACATAAGGGTACCACGATTGCACTTTACTTAGCTGGAAGAAGTCTAGAAAGAACAAAGGGTAGCTTACAATTGGTACATCTAGTTGTCAGTGTTGCAGAAGATTGATTAGCCAAAACTAGTTCTAAGGTACCTCTGAGCAGCTGCCTACATTTTTCATCGCTTAGTGAACCCTCATTAATCAATGATGTAAAGAGTCAACAACATCATCCAAAAAGCTGGGTTCTTCAAAGCAAAATAAAGCCATAAAACAGCTAATCAATGTTTATTGTCACAAACATCTATTTCACAACCCAGCTAACAGTAATTTTGAGTTTTGTAATTTGAGATTATCATCATCAAAATAATTTTTTTTTTTTAAGAAAAAAAAATTGTGGATGGTTAAGATCTTGTTGACCGAAGAGGTGAACAAACTGCACTTTCTCTTCCAGACAGACATGAAAAAAAGATGAAATCACTTTTATTGAACTAATAACCCCACCCTTGATGTAGGCAGCCGCTTTAGCTTCAACATGACTGGTAGGAAAGCCATCATTTTCAAGAAAATTTCATGAAGACTATACATACTTCCTTTGTAGAAGACTTTACAAGTTATTGTGAAGTCCATAAATCTGTTTAAAACCACACTTCCCAAAATAGACATTAAAAAGTTCACACGATTGAAATCTGCCCACTAATAATCTACTTGTATACAAACTCAGCCAAGTTCATTTGCAAGAAACAACAACTTCCAAAAACAAAATTGTCATGACAGTTCGCACAAACAGGATTATTTCACAAATTTGTGCTTATGTCATTGTCAAATTTACTAAGAAGGAACCCCATTTGTGAAAATGGTTAAAAAATGACCGCTCAACCTAAACATGGTTAACTGTCCGGTGACAAAACGCTGGATCACGAAAATTTTAAATCGATATTTTGCAAACGTAGGCTATATGTGATAATCACTAACACCTATTGAAATATGATATGAAGTGATCAATGTGAAGTAAGAAAGTCAGGATTCAAATTTTCCTGCACGTAACTTGAAGTTACAAATTGTTCGAAATTGTTCTTTCCCATGATCTCGCACACCACCTTTCTACCAATGAGATAGAACAACAAAAAAACAAAACAAGATTATGCTGTTCCATTTATTCCATACAACACTACATGCAACTTATGATATCGCATGTTAAGTCGCTTTAGAAGTGACGTCACCAACCAACAACAACGGACCTGTGAAAAGCACGAAACTATTTTACAGGCAGCTCACGTGCCTAGTAAACCTTTTATTTAACACACGAACTCATTTGAAAGTTTAATTCCTTCGCCTTATTTCACGCAACATTCTCCGGAAAAGAGAGAAAATCGACTGATTTGTTTTTTTTTCAAGAACATACAAAAAAATATTCATTATTTCATCGAATCGTAATTATATATTTTCCTGTTGCAAAATAACATCGAGTGTAGTCGGATGCAGGGACAACCTAATGAATTGTGTAATTTGATAAACAAACATCCGACAGAAAAACATCCGATATTATTTTCCCCCACTTTCAATTGTCCCAATAGGAACAACTACTATTGCGAGCTTCATGCGCATCCAATCAGTTACCAACCAACCACATCCATGATTACTTAATTCCAAATGTTTCGTACTCTATTGACATAGAAACGGTTACCAAATCAATAACAATCCTCAACATCTGCAACAATAAAATAAAAAAATAATAACTAATGAAATCAAAATAAGAGATTTTGAAACCATGCGATATTTCAACATGGTTTTATGGTTGATACGCTACACTGACATCACCGTTCGAAATATAAATTACAGACTGTTAAAATGCATAATCATGCTTTATTACCGAGAATGTACGCTTTATATCCTTAAATAAATTCCTCGTTAACGCCGAGTAAGAATGTGCCACGGTATCGTATTTCCTAAAGCCTACGGTTTCAAGTAGTATGGTAATAATATATCATTTATTATCCTCTTTGCATGTCAGACGATCAAACAAAAGAGAAATGAGGAAGATAAAAAATAAAAACTATGACGGCTGCCCTATTTGTTTCTAAGAAGAATCAGATCATTAATTTGTTCACAACAAAAAAAAAATTAAGTTCAGTTCGTATCACATTAAGAAAAAGTACTTTTAAGAATTCTGTAAGATAAGTTATCAAGAATTCTGCGAGTGGTGAAAGAGAACTCGAGGAAGAAAGCGATAAATGGTATCGATCGGTACGTCACTACGCTGTTTGGTAATAGTCTTGCGTATCACCTGCTGTTGATTCACATCAGAATGATCCACTTTACAGACTTGAACACAATGAATGTTTGGATGTTATTACACGTGTTCCACCCACATTTGATAAGGTATCAGTCACAATGAGATCTCACTGAAGCAAACACCTGAAGAAATGAGCTTCCCTGTTAGGATTTGTTTTTAAAGCTATTGTCCTCTTCTAGCTGAGCAAAAGAGCTATTCACTTTTTTCAAGGAAACCGTACCACTACAAAATAGATTTCAATGCCAATTCAAAAAATGGTAAGGTCTCTACATAAAACCATTAAGCTATAAAGCTAAATAGTACGCTCGAATCTCCTTAATTTAGGCTTACGGAAGATGAAAGAACAATGCAAAACGCTAAAGAATTAGTCATTTTCATAAATACAATTGAACCATTGCCAACCACTAAACACTACGACACGTTCAAAATATAAAATAAATTCCTAGTATATTCTAGGCAATTTAATATTCCATATTGCATCATTACTTGTGTTGACACAATTTTAAAACTGCCTGGTGTATGATAAAAACGGAGCGATGCGTGGTACATAACATCCAGTAAGGTACATAGTTACAACGTTGTGACGCATGTAAGCAATTATCAGCAACTGGAACAAGGCTTTAGCAGTATTTCGATATGAAACGAAAGGTTTGCAATATGAATCGTTCTACCGAAAAATTCAATAACTTTAAAGCTGCAAAATTCAGAATCGATACCCTAAATGGTGATTGTAACAAGCGCATTCCCAAAAAGGCTAGACTGTGTGAACAGATCCGTTGGAAGTGTCATTTTCCAGATATCTATGGTGTTGGTGCGGAGTAGCTCTAGTAGTTAAGTTGAATTGCAATGGAAAATTTTCGCAGCACCTCCTGCTGGCTAGTAGTTAGTTACAATGGATGGGGTCAATTTAATCCTAAACCACGGCGCATGGGTTGCTAGAATTAATGGAGTGCACGACCCTCTAGTAGGAGAAACCGGTTGGTTGCCAGGATGAAGGGAGAAATCCGCTTCCAGCAGCAGCGGCAGCTGGAAAGTCACTAATCATCCAACAGAACACCCCACATCAAGTAAGCAAGAGCTTAAAAATAAAGCAAGCTGAGGAGGAAGAACGAAGACGAAGAACGAAATAATACGCTGAGGGGTCAGTTTTTTCTATTCTTTTCAAACAAAAACTGTAATTTCCTTCGGTTAGGATTTTACTGGCGAAAAGAATCTGCATATTACTACATGTAATCTTCATGTTAACATGTAGTGAAAGTTTGTATTATAGCACCACTGTGAATAACGTTTTTACCGAATCTATGTATGTCTGGGTCTGTGAGTGGAACCTTTTCTGGTGGAGATAAAACAGATGCAGAAGCATCTGGCTGCAGACTGGAAACCCTAGCCATTCGCTCACCATCACTTTCTTCATCATCCATTCCACTGACTGGAGATAATCAAATTCCTGGAAGTGGAAAAGAATGATGGTGTGGAGGAGAGACAGGTCCTACATCACAAAGGCAATGCACCAACTTGAATACAAATTGTTTGCTACAGCCTGCATAGTCAACATAGAAAATTCCAGCATTTGAATAGAGTATTTTTTTGTATTAATCAACAATGGAAAATAGGAACTGATTTAGATATGCATTCCTGAACGACCTTATATTTTAAATACTGTACGCATATAAAAAAAATTCATACAAAATGCATTTTCCGATAATACACTGTTGTGCAAGATGTAATAACATATCATTCATGTTACCTAAGAGTTGAGACAAAGAACAGTGCCATGCATCAATGACAACAATATCTGCATGAAGAATGTTTAGAATGACATCATTGAGGGCCGAAACAGATAACAAATTATGCATCATAAAATTTTATCACATAAATGGGCATGCAAACAGACTTGTTACAACACTGTATAAAACAAACTATAAAAAAAAGTTTCTGAAAAAGATATGAATAAAATGAATGCAAATAACAAATGGAGTAAAAAAAAAAAAAAAAAACAACTGCTCCATCAATGTAAACATGGTACCACCTACATCATCTACCACCTACGACATTTCTCAACGATGCCCACGCTAAACAAACTCGAAAAAGAGTGTGAAATGACTCAATTGGATATGCTGGCTAACTCAAGTGCAACATCACTGACTCTTAATGCAAACTCATATATTATTAAGTACTGTCAGGTTACCACTTGTATAAATTGATGTCAAAACTTCCTACAAAAAGTGAAAGAAAAGATATGCGTCTGCAATTTAAAATTCGAATTGAACCCATACTGGATTTTCATATCGATGCTGATTTTTGAGTTTTACATTGAGAACTAAGCTTCGTGCAGAAATAAACCAAATATGGCTGCATAGAGAAAGTTGGGTAAGGGTTATACAAGCATGGTAAACTGAGGCTTGATGCGATATCACACATCCAGTTGCTATGGTGTGCTTCTAATCCCCCTACCAATTGAACCTAAATCATGTGCGCAGCAAAAGCCAAAGGGTCATTTTCTCCCCCAAAATGGCCGAGTCCCTCTCGCTCACTCTCCTCATCAGAAGGCATCGTTCTTCTTCATCCATGCAGAAAAATTGCCCCTGTCCGCCCTCACTCGTCTCACCCTTCTTGGCACGTACTGCATAGACCAGCAGCGGTGGCAGTGAAATGCATACAGATGACTATCTCTGCCTTTTCTTCCCATCTTCATTCCATATTCATGTTCTCAAACAAATGCAGAGGACAAGTAACTAAAGTTAAGGATTTGGCTTTTGTTCCCATTCACTACATCTGTCCCAACTTGCGAAGCGAACGAACCAGCCAACCAACCAATCCTTTCCTTTAAGCACACGCACAGATGCAACGCAACTCTAATAAGATCTAATATTCTGAACTGAAAATTTAATTGCATACCTAGAATATGCCCATGGATTAGAATAAACATCAAAAAATCTTTCGAGATTTCTTACGTCAGTTCACACGAGACAAAAAAAAATTGAACATAATCTTATCGCGAGTCTTTGAGATTAAGTTGCAAATGAAGGCTGTGCTGAATACTTTAAGAAATGCAAGTTAACATCTTGCATTTCTATTATAGCTTTGTGTTACTGAATATTAAACACGAGCCTTTGGCATTCCAGTGCCTGCATATTAGTTTGTAATTTGTTGTCCAAACAGTCACTCGAGTTTGTAAATCCTTCTAAAATGTCTTCAAAATGACACGATTAAAAAAACCATGATATAGACATGAGCTCAGCAGCTTGGCCTTGCTTAGGTACTCTTATCTAGAACTTCAGGACATTATGTTGAGATTTAACATACATCCAAGTTCACTCATGGTCAGATGAGGTGAAAAACAAGAAATGCCATAAATGACAACACAAACATATGGAAAAACGCACAAATGTGACCAACACATTAATAAACACTGAAAAAAAGCCAAGCTAAAGATCAACGAGTGATATTACAGTTTTTGAAGAATGCGACATAACATCTTCATTTATCCACATGTAGGCAATTTTATCTGAGGTTTTCAAACCAGTACACCCACTTGTGCAGACATAATGTTAAAAAACATGCACTCAAAGCCACAGTTTTTCACTTCTAGTCACCACAGATTGCACTCGCAGCACGCAATGATTGCTTGATCCGGTTTCTTGGGCTGCTCAGCTGAAAAAACCAGACCTTGCCTTCGCTAATAACATAGGACTTGACTGCGTCATTCGTTCAAT
This sequence comes from Cryptops parisi, assembly GCA_034695005.1. Taxonomy (NCBI): domain Eukaryota; kingdom Metazoa; phylum Arthropoda; class Chilopoda; order Scolopendromorpha; family Cryptopidae; genus Cryptops; species Cryptops parisi. Next base: position 38,217 of record JAQIWH010000173.1, read on the forward strand.
ATATTTCTTTTAAGACAACAGCGGAGCCCACAGCTGAGTCAAAGTTACAAAAGTGAAGGCCACTTTTTTTTCACTGTTCCGCATGACCCCTAGCACTTCCACCACCATTCACATGTAAAACCACCCGCAGCTCTTTAATGTGTTTCAGTCTGTGTTATACAACCTTGACTAAAACACATTGGTGACCCGTCCAATTTTTTGCCCACGGCATAGAATTGCTGCCTTAAGTCTATCCATCAACTAAAACAAAAGCCACATTTTGCTATCGGATAGCAGACAAGGAGATAACTTCCAACATGACCGTTCGAAAAGGAGGACATTAGCCAGCCGATGGTTAGTCAATAGCCAGTAATCATTAAGCATTAGCCAGCGTTTACAATCCTCAGAATTTTCGGACTGTTGGCCAACAACCAACAAAGTCGAATATTTCCCAACCTTTCCAAACAATTGCCAATCCTATGTTTGTTACCTGAGATAATATTTTCAACATGATTTGTTGGCAATTTCACCCAGCACTGAAAAAGTCTGTGCACACAAAAAACAACGAAACCAGATATCTTTTGCAAACACATGATGCAACCAACCCACAGAGATGTATACTTGGTATAATTTTAAATTACTAGTCTAGCTGGATTGCTCAAGAATTTTTCATTAGGTTCATGCACTCAGTAGTTCATTAAAACTTTATTCGTTTTGCTTATCTGATGTTACAGATCGGATCAATTAAGCGAGTTACCAACCAAAAGCGTGCATCGTGTGGTACATGTTTGATCCGCTATGAAAAAGAGTCTAAAATTTAACGAAACCAAATAATGAAGCAACCCCATGTTGTATATATTCCATCAATCGATTTCAGTCTGCCGTTCTAGAACAGCCCAGCGCCTGTTATTACTTTAAGCAGACCATAATAATAACGTTTACAATCGGTGGGCTTTCAATAACACAATGTAAATTTCTCGTTGCATGCTGGATTGCGAAACTACACTATTGCTCAATTTCATTAACCTTGGAAGCACTTCCAAGCGCACATTAAAACAGAAATGCACAATGCCACGTGCCTGCAATTTTCGCAAAACTTCACACCTTCCATTGGGATGGAAAAATAATAGTGCAAGAAAATGAAGAATAAGAAAAAACACCCAGTCAACGACTATTCAGGATGAAATAAGAAACATCCAAGCTAGGATTCAGGAAAAGGCAAGAAAAACAAACGGAAGCTGCTGGCCGCTGAACATAAACCCAACACATCGTCCCATTATACACCCAATTCAATAGCTGCTCACTAGCAAACATCTTTTATAAACATCAGAGATAGGAACGGAAACAGCCGCTAGTTGTGTCAGCTGATCCGCTAGCAAAAGCTCTTCTATGGATTGGCATGTGGGTGTCTGTTGATGGACGACGAAAGACATGTGGGCGTACAACTCCACGTGGAGGAGGAAATGCAGCAAAGGGCGTCTATGACGTCATTCGCTCGCTCGCTCTTTCTCTTAACTTTTTCTGAGCAAAAGCACTCTCGGCTCAAATTCCATAATTTCTTTTCAGGGTTGCTTAGGAGTCACCTAATGACTTTACTCATCTTCCCAATCACAAACAAAATGATAATTCCAGAATGTAATGTTAGAGTTCACATCCTAGGTACCCCAAATTAAACGGATTTGCTTTCTTATATATTAAAAAAAAAAAAAAAAAAAACCAGCCTTGTATCCATCACCCATTTCTTGTAAGTGTTATCAAAATAGAATTCTTCGAACAATCGAAGTTTTCAAGAATTGTTTCTATCTAATGTGAACTACAAAAAATATGTCTTTCTTTACGAAACATACAGTATGTGCATTTCAGTGATCGATAACAGAGTTCTTATATTCTAACAGCTGTTTTGTGTCATAGAAACATAATTCACCTATCCTAACAATAATAATCGTTTACATAACATAGTTAGCTTTTCATTTTCTAGATTGGTGAAAATTCACCATTAAAATTCTTTTAAACACAAATTTGAATTCACATGTTTTTACTTCACATCATTTTCTTAAATGAGTTCTCCACTAAATTTACCGTGAGAACATCAAACAACCACCACCATCTATTAAGTAGTCACAAAGATTTACAAGTCGTCTGCTTTGTCTTGATCTCAGAACGTTTATTAAAATATTAAGACCAGTGTAGTAGTAGACCTTCTAACATTTACACCCTATCTATGTCATTGCGCATGTTACAAGCTTTCCATGTAAAAGTTTAAATATCATATTTGTTGTTAAAGCTTTCAATGACAATCACCGATGTTGAAATATATTTTTCATAACATTTTTTATAACATCTGAAATTCGATAACCTATTTTTTTTTCTGCAGCTCACATTTTTAGCCCTACGTTTCGCAATTTCTTGTTACCATCCCAAAAAGGCCAATTTAACCAAATTGCAACACATGACTACTTACTCCAGTCAAGAATTGGTAGCCGTGCCAATATGAGCACTTTTCAGAATAGACCATCAATAATCCTTACATAACCACCTATGAATGAGCAATTATAAATTGAACAAACAGCAATATCTATATAAAAAAAAAGTAACCAACCCTAAGAACAATTGCACAGACGATCGAGCTCATTAACGAAAACGCAGACGACGTCAAATTAAAACTCACTATTATCTCATTGTGATTGACTTAAAAAGAATGGAAGCATAAAGTTTCACACAATCCGCCTCAAATCTTTAACTGTATCCTTCTATAGCAGTGGTGAAATGGAGCAGCATTTTTCACAATGCTAGTCAGTACTTCTAAAAATACAAAGGAGGACAATCACAAGTTTACACATAGCCTGCTGAGCTCGACATTGTGAAAGTAATTGGAAGGATGTAGTGTTTCCCATCCAATGCCAAATCACAGACACAAGAAACTAAATAATAATAAAAAAAAAGGAACTTCTGAAAGGAAGAAATAGAGTCCTACGCATCGAGTGACTATACCATTAGGTTAATTTCTCAAGAACATTTGCGTCATTGCAGCGGGGAACGACCTTGCTGATGTCATTGCAAGTGGATTCCAAAAAGAAAAAAAACAACCGATTTTTCCTCCATCTTATCTCTTACATGATGATAAAATACTGACAAAACCCTTCATTTTTCTTCATCAAAGTCTAGCATATAAATTTTAAACTGTGTTGTGTAAATCACTGTTTGCAAATAGCCTAGGTAACTTTGATATTAATTGTGGTAACCTAACCAGGAAAAGACCTTGGAAGAATATGAAGAAAAAAAAGTAACGTGTTTAGCAACTTCCTTTAATTTCTAATTTTTCTTTTCATAATAATCAGCACTTCCATTCCTAAGAACGCGCTTGCCTATATACTCTATGTAGATTACACTTAAACTATCTCAACCTACCAATTTCTAACATTTCAAATGAAAAAAAACTTGTTCTATCCCTTTCCATGCCTTTTACTTCTAAGAACATTTCCACAGATTTAACCATCATTGAAATCCAATTGTGGGACATTGTTTCTCTATAGTTCCAACTTCCAATAGTACGAGGTCAATCGGAAAAAGAGTTATAACATGTCCTTCGTTCAACATACACGTGTCATAATCTACTAGTCTACACGGTCTCCATTTTCCGTGAAAAACGTCACACTACATTAAATGCTTGCACAGATGACTCGATGTAAACAACGTTATATAAAAATCAGCCAATTCCCATATAACTCATATGTTCAGCATGTCAAAAGACAAAACCAATGTGAATTCAGCTCAAAAGTTACACAAAGTCAAGCATCGAGATTATAAGAGAATAAAAAAAAAAACAAAACAAATAAACGAATCCTTCGAGGATGAAAAACCTGTTAAGACCTTACTAGTTCCTCATGGTGCTTAGTGGAACCAGGTGATGGTCCAAATAAGGACAACATACACACACAAAAAAAACACTTGCCAAGACAGTGACAAATTGACACTCGAACTTTTTAGTTCCCAAGTTACACTGCAAGACAAGTCTGACAAAGCTGATGATTCTGTCACCAGCTTTAAAAAACTGATAAAAATAGAACCTCAGCCAATTCGATTGCTTGGAACTTTTGTTTGTTGTTAAAATAAATGATAACATTATTAATTAAATAATTCTATGACAATGCGAAATGTTGAGCACAATGAATAATACTAATCTTTCTCATCTCGATAGTCTTCAATAATTATATAGCAGATAATCGCAAAAGAGCTGCTTTGTACATTGCATAGAGGCTGCACTTTTGGCCTCCAACTGTGAATAAGGTTCTTAACTTTTCAAGAATGATAATCTTGAATTAATGCTATTGCATGAATAATGTAACGTAAATAATCTTTTCACATATGGGTATCGCGAATGCACCTACTTAAAAAAACAAAATTCAGTGTTTTTCATTTCAGCGGCTTAAAAGTTAGGTTCACGTCATTGGATGATTCAGAAAGCTTCAAATAGGTTTATGAACTCAAAGTTTAATATGAACAGAAAACTACTTTTGGCTACTTTGCGTATTTAGGAGAAATCTGATACCTACGTTGCCTAATTTTAGGCAAGAGAATGGCTCCTTTTTCCTAACTTTTTTTCACCTCAACGTAAAACAAAACAAAAAAGTTAACGTGAATTAAATTCGACTATTGGACATTCCACACCAAGCTGGTCAACACCTTAAATGAGGACATTGACAAAACGATGGAGAGTTCGATCCTAGGCTGGGGAAAGATTTTTTTTTTTTCAAATCCCAGTTTTACATTTGAAATATAAAATAAAAACATAAGTATCGAATATAAATGAGTTTCTTGATCTTGGTATTACTATCCGAAATTTTACACATCGCGAAGCGCATCAACACAGAAAGATAATGCTCACATAAAAAAAACTAACCCATTAGCCAGTGCTATTAAGCAGACTGTTCGATTCCAACATTTTTCCTTCAACATTTTTTTTTTATCAAACTTGAATTGGTTGGATTTTCAAAAACGTTATTCAGTCTAGCAGTTTCTAACGTAAACTGTTCAATTTTGAATACCCATTGATGGGCCCCAAGCGTATCGCACATTCTTCGATCTAAGGCCTCGGAAAGCGAACACCATCCATCCCAAGCGGAGAATAATGCCGCTATTCAAGCAACCAGAAACTCATTTCCACCACCATCAACCAACTGAAGCACTTCATGGAACTTGGAAATGCTTTTTTTTTCCTTTTACAGGTCCGAAGTGACAGCTTCACATAGTACCACCCAAGAACCGCAATGCATGAAATAAAAAAACATTATTTCGAGCATTTAGTCATTAGAACGATTATTCTGTTCAAAATGCTTCCTAGCACAGTAAAAGCTTTGTTATCAAGTGTAGGAAACCGGAGATAACAGATAATCGGACCTTATGGATACTGAGCAGTTTTCTATTGACATACGGTACCAAAGTCTAATGTGCAGAATCAGACAAAAGTTGAACAAAAATTATAAATAAATATACTCTTAAGAAGGTGCACAACAGGATGAAAACACTACCTGTACTTTATACTGTCATTAATTTGCAATCTGTTAATTCGAACTGACATGAATTGATCTATTAACTAAAATGCTTGACGTTTATCATCTTTCGCTTATTGGTGGTAATATTGTACAACAGTTGATTGGCAAAAACAACTGTTTTTTGTTTACCTATCAACTGTTGTGCTATGTCAGAATCCAATCATATCAGCACATTAGGTGTGTCGTTTCAATTGCCCATGTCCTTGAACATGGTTTGAAACAAGAATTCAAAGAGCAAGGCTTTTTAAGGTGGCTTATTTCAACACTACTGTCATCATCATCATCATCATCTTTCCTACATAAATCACACCCAAGATAATGATGCCGCATTATGGAGTTTCCAAATATCGAGCTTTATAAACGAATCGTCACTTGTAAAGATTATACAACCATAGCAACAAAATAAAAAACACAAAAAGAATAACTAAAACGTTGGTTGTAGTAACCTAATATAAAAAAGGAGTCCAAGCCTATAGGCTACGGCATATTTTTAATTGCTGTATACTGCTTACCAATAGTCCAGTTTCCACACTGGGAAGAAGTGTGATTTTGCATCCATCCAGAACACAGTTTTGTTGCAATGTCCCATCGCGAAGATGCCTGCAAAGATAGAAAATAGTATGTTTTTAATAAAATAACCAACTTTACAAGCATTACACTGATGCACAAACAATGTGCATCAAAATGTAATTCTATCAAATGATAGAACCATATGCACTAATAAACCCAACCAGACAATGAACAGTACTAGTAATTAAACTCTACAAGTTACTATTTTTAAAAAGAAAAATAAACATATATATAAACAAGCAAAATACATTGCTACATAGAAACATCATGGATGAAACCCTGTTCATAAACTTCCACCATATCAACTTTTATTAACTGGAAATTTCATTATCTTTTCTTCACTGCATTTACTTCAGTAAATTAAGTAGCAAACTATTGTTTTTGTGTTTTGTTTGTTTTTCGTTATTTGTATTATAATCAAAGAAAGCTTTGTTCGTTTCCTTGAACGCATAGAAAAACAGCAGCCAAAGCTGTTTACTTTCACCGAATAGGATGTGAATGAGCCCAATTTTCCTGTTTTGTTAGTTAAAATGCAAGTGAAAAATAAAAATTCCAAGACATTTTATTCACGAAAACAATAACATTTCATCTTTACAGCACCAAATTGTGATGTACACACCTATTCAATATTTCTAGCTTCATGTACTCAGCCATTGTGGTACACTTACCAGATATTACTAACATGTTGACAAAATTGCATTAGCCTTATCAGTAGCATATTTATCACAGTTCCCAATTGCAGTCAAACTTGGAAGCATCATACATGAAATATCACCAAAAACAAGATGAACTTTCCACAGGAACATCAAAAACATAATATAGAGTACCTCCATCCATTGGAAAGTCAAAAGAAGGTCAAAGACATGTTAGGTGATGTTTATAAGCAGTGCAAATAAAATATTTTTCACACCAGATTGTTTGTCTGTAGAGTACAAAAACCTTCTAGTGTCATTAGGTATTTCAAGAAATGTTAACTGCAGGTTTAAAGTGCATCAACCAATTCAACATTACAGGAACAATGGTCTGAGTCAATTATCATTCACTTCAATAGGTATCAATAGCAAGCTACATCCTGTCACTGTGCTAATAAAAAACTGGCAGATATTTAAACGTTTGCGTGACAGTCATGGCAGGAAATGCACTTTGTGATTAAATGGAGAACAAAACAATTGGGCCAGCTACCTTCTACTTTAACGGTTAACTTAGAATTAACCATGACTGGTTAATATAACAGCTAAGTGTATGTCATAAATCTATGAATTAGATTTATAAAAAGAAAAACAGGTTCGCAGCTATACACCTTAAAGACAGAATGTCATATTACTTTTTTTGGTACAAAAAGTCGACTATATCCTAATCGATTTTGACTTTTTTTCGGCATGTACCAATGATGAATGACCACCATTCACCTCTTTTTCTGTTCTCAGCCAGCAGCATCAGCATCTTACCATCAATCAATCAATTTTACTCTTTAGTACCACCACCAACCAACCACCTTTTCCCTTTCATCTTTCAGCTGCACTTTCTCTTTTGCCATCAAATCACCATTATTGTTCACCATCATTCTGCTGTTTCATTGCAAAATGACTATTCGATGGACCACACACATGTTGAAATTTGGACTTTCTCAACCTTATGGAGAACCAAAAAAAAAGATACTCTGCAATCACCAACGGCACAAGTTTCGGCAATTCAGAGATTTAGTTTGGCAATAGCTGGAGCACCTTTTGCGAAACAAGTGTGGTACAAAAGATATCATAAAAATAAATAATGAAAAAAACCAACAACAAATAAACAAAGTGATTGGGTGCAATAAGAAGTGTGATGTGGTTAGATCTTAGGGTTAGCCCCCAAGCAGTGTTTCCAGGGAGAGAAACCACATAGATGTCTGCATGTGTTTTTTTTTCTTCTTCTAGACACTCTTCAGGTTGGTTCTAGGCTTTCTATCAACAATAACAACAACAGACAAACTCTCTGAGTGGTTGAAACCAATCAAACAGGGTAGAAAGCTGGGTTGGCTAGTACATACTGTAGCTAGGCAAAAAGCAATCTTGGATCTCTTCATGATTCTCCCCAGGATCCTGGTTAGTTCTACGGTTCTCAATTTTTAGGTTCTTTGAATCATGTTTATTTCATTGCCTTGCGTAGATGTTTGCTTGCTTTACCGAGTGGTGAAGAAAATAGCAAACAAGGCTTTTCCCTTAAAAGTACAGAGTTGGAGATGCTGGCACTTGTCAATGTTGCTACTTGGCTCTGGCTACATCATTTCTAATGTTTTAAGATTTTTTGTCAATATAACTTAGCTCATATCCACTTTTCTAAAATATTTCAAGTTGTTGAAAACAACTTCTAAATAAATGAATGTTTGAAATTCTAATTCCAATTGCAACAGTAGTTAACTTAAAAAAAAACGCCCTTCCAAAAATTCAACTGTCCTACATAGAACCTTTGCATATTGATCTCAAATCGTATTTCAATTCAATTAGAGCTACGATCAAGTCCAACAGGAAGTATACAGATTCAAAGTTCACCAATACAAAATGATGTAATTCAGTTTTGTTTTCAAAGTTTCTTTAAACTAACCTTATTCTCTGTGTTATCATGTATGGAATATAGGAAAATTCCAAAACGAACAATAACTTTCTTCAGTCTTTTTTTATTGCATAAACCTTTCATTTAGGTTGAATGAATTCATTGAAGAATTGCTCATACTGATAAAAAAAAAAGATGCAAAAGCAATGACGTAAGGTAGAATTTCGTAACGGTATGAAATCGGCCAGACAGTACATTGGGAGGTATCCAAATGCGTCAGAGCATGTTTGTCACACCATGGGTTCTATTGCGAGCCATTCCACAACCAGCCAATATGGAACAATAAAGCACGGCTTTAAAAGAGAGATGAGTGTTGTTTTTGCAATGGCAAGGAGAACAATTACATGATATGAACAAAATTACGTGACAATGCTGAATTGAAAATAGATTTCGTCAAAATAAGTATGACGTAAGAAATGTACACGTTTTATATCTTTCATTGCGTACTTGCATCATTATGTATGTTCAGCATTCCATTGACTTTGTGTGCATTTTCCTAGAAACTGTATCATATGATAACTATATGTTACATCATGAACATGACTTCCATTCAATGTTTTGTACACTTAGCAACAGGTTAAAAAAACACATCAGTGAGCCTATCACATCTCCATATGATCAACAAAATGTAACATCCTAAGATGAACCTGGGTTTCCAAAAAATGTAGATAAGGTTATTTATATTTATACAATTCCCTAATTTTCTATTCAACAGTGTCAATGCACTGTTTTTCAATTTCCACTCTATTTGAAATGGGTCTTGTGCAAATACACACAAATGGTACTGCCACATGCGCAAACCATGCTACAGTCACCTTGTGTGTGTTTTAGAATGAATCACCTGGTGTCATGCAACCATTCATTATGTATTTCATCCATCATCAATTTTACATCAATGTCCAGTCACTGCTAGGGCTTAAAATGGAAAAGCTCCCTTCCAATTTCATTCCTGGATCTCCAGACGTGTTGAAAACACGATCAATAAACTCCAAGAGAGAGAAGTCCTGAGTAAAGTGCAAGTGAGACAGAGGAGGGAGCACATCGATAAGATGAAAGAAAGGACTAACGTAAACAAGCTCATAATTTCTAGTAAAATGTAGCCCCTCTCTCAGTAAAGAAGAAAAATAAGAATGGAACCCGTTTTCAAAGTGATACTGAATTTTGGGAAGAAACTTAAAGTATAACCTACAAAGTTAGACAACTGGAAAAGAGGATGCTGGTACAAGAAGAAAAAAAAACAACTATGTTAAATGGAACTAAACAGATGCGGTAAAGCCAGGGTCATTTGCATGTATTGGCAGATCTGTTCGGTATGATACGTATATGTATCGGCTACAGATATATAGATACGAACAATTCAATCGTGGGTTCCTACTCAAAGTTGTTTTCTCAGTTTGTGAAATAAGCGAGACATGAGGACCCTGGATGGAGAGGCTAGAACTGTCTCTTCGATCCCGCCCTGCACATACACACCCAACCCTCTTTGCTCCTGGCTGTGCACCAACTGTGCAAAATCCACTAGTGTGAGGGTTGACATAAAATAGGGTCTAGAAAGGGGGAGGGTCGACGAAGAATTAGAGGGTGGTATGAGTAAGGTCAGGTGCAGACAAGGTATTCGGACTCTTGTTAAAGAACAAAACGTTTTCACAGATACAGCTTCTCTGGTGAATTTATAACTGTTCAACACCAAAAGTTGTAGACATTGGAAATATCTGACCAAATCGATGTACAGCCTCGATAAAGAAAACTATTTCACACTCAATGAAATTATGCTTCCACTCTTAGTACCAAAAACCACTATTTTTTTCTTTAGTCATCAGGTTGAAACCAGCCTAAAAGACCGTTGAACCATGAACCTTAACGCAAAGGACACATGCCCTTTGCATTAACTACATATGCCACACAAGCTTTAAAAATATTTTCTCGACCCAATGCAGAATAAACTGAAAAGCTCTTTAATCTGACAACGTTATTTATCTATACATCATGCTGGTTTATAAAAGGACCAGGATTAGTCATTGTCCTTTTGTGCTGCAATACGAAACTGATATCACAGAAGTATACAACTTCAATATTCTCTACATGAAATACATTTTCAATACCTCACTGTTCGAATCAACCGGTAAATTATCTATTTTCACTTTTTACCTGAGTTCTCGAATTATAGATTAGAATCATTAAATGTACTTCAACACCATCTCGTCTATCACAGTTCAACCAAAAACACTTTTGAACTTTAGAATGTTGGATTAATAACGCTCAAATGTATAAATAAACGTGACTAATCAACTTAATCTAAGTAAAAGATAAGCATGTAATCAATCATTTGGATTCGCCAAAAACAAATAAACAATGTTCTGTAGAATCTGCCATTTATAGTTGACATGAATTCATTCGTTGGGAGGAACGCTTTTACTTTCTACTCTTGTTCACTAAATTTGGTGTAATTTAATTTGATGACCTCAGTAGTTTCCAACGCAACGTAATCGAAGTTCATTAATATTATTCTACTACTACTACAACAACAACCAACAGCAACAGCAGCTTTATCATCAACATTGTCGTCGTCTCCACTGATCCAGAGTGAACTTAAAACAAGAGACTAAAGTTTCAAACTATCCGATGAGATGGTTGACAATTTTCTATCGCACAGTCATGTCTCAACAGTTAATCTCAAGTTCATGTAAGATTAAGAGCCTTAAAGCCTTGTCATCAGATGTTGGCATTTTCCTGGAGAATTAAATATTCCAACCTCACTTGAAAGTCTGTCATTTCGATGTTTATCCCGTTGAGGAAGCAGCTTTACATCGGGGCTTATGTAACCAGTGCTGCTACTGCTCAATTTATATCGATTGCAACATTGCATTTCAACATTTCCATGTTCGTTAATAACGTATCAGTTAGTATGATGAGAGAAACTTAATGACATTAATGATGATCATGTGGCAATCGCTCCAACTGATGTTTAGCACATTCGAAAATTGTTTCGCCTGAAAACAAATGACTATGGTATATGGAATACTTAAAAATGCAATTTGTCTCATCTAGCAAATTAGATTATAATCCTATAATATGTATTCCGTAGTACAACTAATTTGTACCAAAAACAGCTACTATACCTACATTTAGAACCACGTTACAGATATACCTAGCAACATTATTCAACATTATTCCGAACTTTATTCCCAGTGATACGATGATACACCTTGCATGCTTGAATACGTGTCAAGTCAATTTTACCTAGGGAACTTTTAAAGACCACAATTCTTTTGGAAAATTCACGCAGAACTTTCGACAGAAGTAGAGAAGAGGTGCCAAAATATGAAAATCGATAAATTGGAAATGAAAAGAATGGTTGGACTTTAATGACCTCAACAGCAAGAGCAATTAACAAATTCCATGGATCGATTGCGAAACCACTCTCCCTTGTTTATCCTTTGCAAGGGTGGAATGCGATGCTCCCTGGTTGCCAAATATGGCACTCGAATGTCTACCCACTATATAGGATCATTGGGGTTGTTTCCAGCACTGCAACCATGCCTACATCAACAACTTCGATTCTTCACAATCAATTCTTTCTAGGAACTGCTTCAACAAAAGCATCTGAATCATATCACTGTAGTGATATTGGAGGTTGTAGCAACCTTCTCAAAACTCTCAAAAGATATATAATATCAAGTTGCTAAGCAAGGACATAAAAAAAATTCAATGATGCACCATCATCAATCTTTTATAACACATTTTATGTGTACAGTACTGGTTTATTCCTAAATCCTATAATACATAATTCTACAAAAATAAAACACTCCAATTATGAGGTGAATATAAGAGGGAAAATAGTCAGAACATTTATTTTCAGGGTCTTCCCTTTGTTTGTATCTAATCGTTAAAGTTCTACACTTGATGCAATTCTGTGAATTCTTGGTTTTATTTTAAAAGATACATTCCCCCAGGTTTGGAGTTTCCCAAAATCCAACAAATCTACATGATTAGATAGGGAGTGAACTCATGACAAAAAAAAATCACAATAGTTTCAAACTACACTGTAGCCTTAAGTAAATGCTGATACATTTGTCTAGTTGTTCATAGTTATAGGTATTCTTTTTATTTTTTAGTTTGTTTTTTGTTTTGTTTTTTCATTTTCGGCAAAGTCGATGAGTTGCCATAGTGTAAAACGGTAACAAAAGTTTCTGTGAACTTGCAATTTCCAAAGCTATATGGCAACGTTACCAATTGATGACTATTGATCCCATAACATTTGTAGATGTAATCGGCAAAAAACCTGTCTACTATCCAATAAACAGAATGTTCCCAACAGAGAACTTAAAAAACTATAATCAATGCAAATCATAAAATCAATGAGAGAAGAATCTCTTTTGACACCAGGAACCGTGAGTCACAAGTCGTTTTTAAATTATTACCACCCTCGATGACTACAATTTTATATGAAAGTTCCTATGACTAACTATTGTTGCGCTTCGTTAAACGATCTGATGCAGTTAACATTAGCCATGTATCATTAACCAGTGTTTCGTATTGCCTCGCTTTGTGTTACCGGTGGCATTGATTCGAGTAGCTGGACACTACAAAAGTTATCTATGGTATGACGCGAATCCTGAATCCATACACTTACCACAAGAGTACCACATATTAATTTCATACTGAAATTCTTTATATCGAACAAGGTGTTCCATCACAGAAATGTTTCCATAACCAATGTTTGGCGTTGCCTTACTTTGCGTTTCATAAAGACTGGTGTGAAAAATACTGTAATATGAAATCATTACACTGTACCTAGTTTCTTTTATTATTTTAACTAACGCTACGCTAACCTTGTTCTAATTGGCAATTTGGTTATTTTAATCAACGTAGTGAAAGTAGATGAGAAATAAAAGTTTAAAATTACAATTTCTAGGATTTCCCTTCATGGATCAGCTTTCACATCCCTAACTGATTGCATACATCCTTTACTAAGGAACCAAAAAAACAAACTTACATTAAAGTCAATGGGTCCATTAAGGGGTTCATCCACATCCTTTGCAGAACACAATAGACTCTCAAGAGTAGTAAGTAATAAAAGTTTAGTATAGAATTTAGTGGAGTCTTTTTTTTTCCCACAGAGAATGTCATATACTGTACTACAGTACTATCATTATACACATTAATGACAATATACTACATATAATAATAATAGTAATAATAAAAATTAAAATTTCCAAAAGCTCACCTCTCTCTATAGAGCAAGCACAATCTCTCCTTGGGCACCTTGAGTCTTTTAGCAATCATTTTCTTGAGACAATCCACGCTCTCGTTACGAAGGACTTGCAAATCAAAGTGTCCTCCAGTCGTGGGGTGAATATGTACCGTGATGGGAGGTGTCGTCAACGCTGTGGTCGAAGAAGACGAAGCCGAAGACGACGACGACGACGAAGAAGAAGCGGAGCTACTCGGGCCGCTCTCCATGCTGGCGGCATCCGTGTCCATAGCGGATGGTCAAGAAAGATGTCGTCGTCGAGGAGTAGAGAAACAAACAACGAAGAGACAGCGTTCGTTGTTGCAGTAGCTACTAACTAAACACGCTCTGTGGGTGCGGATGGATCAAAGTCTAAGCGACGTCAGTGTCGATCGATGGTAGTAAAGAATAGCAGTAGTAGGGAAGCCGTTAAGTTTATTACCACCGGCGACGACTGGCTGGCTTCGTCGCAACCACGGTGGCAACAGTCGGTGTACTGAATACGATGGGAGTAAATAGCCAGTCTGCGTGCACGAGCACAACGAGTTATAGCACAGAGCAGCACACCAACAGCAGCAGCAGCAGCAGCGGGCGTTGGCCGCCAACTCCTCCGCCCTAGTGGAGCTACGCGTAGCACCGAATCTGTATGGATTTTTTTCATCGCTTTTTATTTTTTTCTATATTATTATTTTTTATATATAATTGTTCCATGACGCAGTGTGAAAACTACCGCACACCCTCCACCACCGTATTAAAATTTTGAACGTTCCCATATGAAATTTAGTAATTATTACGTACCGTCGTCGTCACCAGCTGAGTTTGACAGCAAAAGGGCAGGCCATGCGTTAATTGAGATATTATTTCATGCTGTATGTGGAAAAATACGATGATAATTTTATTTAAAAAATAGGAGATGTCACGTGTTATTTCTTCGACTTTTTTTGTTCCAAAAAAAGTGGTGATAATAATCAAACAAAAACAATTGTCAATTAAAAGTGTACTCCCAATGTAGAACAAAAAAGTTTTAAAATGTCCTATGTTCATTGTTCTAAATAGATTTCAGTTTGAACTGTATGTTGGTAACACCAACAAACAGCAAATAACAAAACTTAACCGTTGACGCATTCACTCCGAATCCTAAGCAGGTATAACAATAATAAAAGACTAAACAAAGATTTTTACGATGTCATACAGCATAGGCGCAGCCAGGGGTAAAACACCTCTGAAAAACTGGCCGCTAAATGGGAAAGCAATGCACAATTCATCTTCATCTCAAAACCGTTAAAAGATCACTCATTTCATGACTATGTGACCTAGTTTATACTACATGTATAAACATTTCTGTTATCCCACAATTTTTGTACCATTATGGTTATGAAATAAATAAACAAATAAAAATAAAAACACCTTCCAAAATCTACGACTCCGGGGAGACTTTGCCTCCACAGTATATCATTTAATTAAAATAACCATAAACCTATGATTTTTTTTATATGTTTATTTCTCGAATAAAATATTAAACAGTTTACAAAAACAAAAACAATTCAAATTGCTTGTGGTGCAACGTCAATTCTGTACCCCTTTTCGAACCAAACTTTTCAACGTGAACTCAGACAATACTTTTTAGCTACAATGCTAATAATACCTATATAAAGCGCTCTTTTTAATTATATCTCCCATCCCACTAGAACTTTCCTATCGACCGGATGTAATTCATTTAATAAAAGGAAGAAGGACAAAAAAAAATGAAACTAAAATAATAACAATAGCGAGCAACGTGAAATTGTGCTACGTTTAACGAGTCGTGCGAAGAGGGCGATGTCAACCAATGGGCGCTGGAATCCAGAGGAATCCATTTTGGCCCCCAAGGGGAGCTCTGGTGGTGTCTGGTAGTAATCTGATGTGTTTTTGATGCCTACGTCCTGTCGTCCTCCTCCTCCTCCTCCTTCGTTTCCTTTCCTTTCCCTTCTTCTTCGTCTTCGTTCTTCATGATCCCCCGAGGAAGAACGACGCTGAGCAAAGGAAGAGATAAACGCTTAAAAATTGACACGCACAGTTTCGACACGCATGTCATTGATTTCTAAACTGTTTCAAACTGCTTACATACATCCGGTTCTATTTGCATTCAAGTTCGTTTTTTTGTATACAACCCAACCCTTTTATTACTGATTCCCGTTCTTACATATCTTTGATTTAATACCCGATATCCCATTTCAAACGCTTCGAGGGTAATGTCCTTGATGTGGGAAAGTTAGCTATAATGGTGATACATAAATTGGAATTTTCGAATGGAAAGGTGACCCTTGGTGAACTGCGTTACACTTTTTCTAAGAAATATTACGAATTTTAACTAGCAATTGAATGCACTATCGTCACTGATGAGGTGTCGTGTCTACATGAGTGGTGACTCACTTGTTTTGGTTTCTAATGAAATATAATATAAGAAGACAATACCTAACTAACTACATGAATAACTGGAATATCTGCAATTGCAAAACTGCTTTCGCTGACCTGTTCTAACTAGAATTTGGGTTTACTTCTTATCCTTCATTATATCACCGGAAATAGAGTGATGTAAAAGTCGCACCGTGGGATTTCCTATTCTTCAACTAAAAGCTAAAACCCGTTGAATAATCAACGAATGCTATTTGAAATTTAAATGACACAACAATGCAGCGATAGCGCGAGAATTTCATGTTAATAAAAAATAACATTCATTAATTGATTCATTGTTTAAACTTTTTTAATTCATCAACCAATCAGCAATCGAAAACAAAGTCACTCTTAGGTTTTATTTACCAAGATACAATACAGTAAGATTGTGGATATTTGCTTTTGCTAACTATTTTGATTTGACACCATTAATGCAAAACATTGAAAACAGTCTGATGGGAGAATTTGTACTGAAAACATTTTCCATTAAATAAAATTTGCTACGAGTTTTTAATGTTATTCTTTTTACTAGGTAGTTCAATAAAAAACGATTCCATTGCTATCATTCGATGAACTAGTACAGTATACAGTACAGTGGAATCCGGTTATCGTGATTACTTTGAGTGTAGGACTTTATGGTGATAACATTAACGAATAGAAATAAAACATTAAACGGTGTCTTGGGACCGACTGATAATGATAACATTATCCATGATTATAATAACCAGATTCCACTTTGTTTTATAATTCTCATCATGGATTGGGACTTTTGACTTGAGTCATTTCACTTGGCAAAAGTTGCAACTATTATTGTTTAATTTCCAAAACGTAAACACAACATGTATGTACTATTGTTAGATCCTGGATTTCCTGACGCAACTTTGATCGGGAATGAGTTTTGATAAAATTTCCTATAATAGTCTGGTGCACACGACCATTGTTCTTCAAACAGACTTTTGCAAGTGACCGCCATTTTGTTTGAATTTAAAAATTATTGTACATTCACAAACTATAAGGCGATATTCTATCAAAAGGATTTAAAAAACCTATAGGAATTTTCAACATTATTGGTGAACAAGTTGGTTTACAACTTGTTATTCGAGCAGTACGTATTTACAAACTTTAAACTAGCCAATACAAAATGGGTTATTTGCTTTTTTTAGTGCCTATTATTCTTCTGGCGATACTGGTAAATCCTGGTAGTAATTTAATCTTTCTTGAGAAAACCCCATTTTTATTCCACGTGATTCACGTTATATTAATGCTCGCCATCACGCATTGACTTTTGTATGAAGAATGAGCCAAGTGTCAATTAATTTCCCAGAACCATTCGATGAACCACATACACGTCTGCTTTTAATTTCATTTCCACGTGTTTGTGTTCGATATCTGGTAGCTTGAAACATTCATTGCGTTGTTGTAACCACTCACTTCAAAGCAGTAACGAAGAAGAAGAAGAAGCAAAAAACAACAACCGAAAATCAATCAACCCACATGAATGGATTGTAAGCAAGTTCACTCACACGGTATACACCCGTATCTTGAAAAACAAAACAAAGAACTGCGGTGTATAAGGCTTTGATCATACAACGAACCCCATCTATTCACGTGACAAAGTTTCTGCGCAATATTCATGGAGTATGTTGCTCCTAAATCGAAATCTGCTGCAAAGTTAAACAGAATAAGCGTGTATGTAGTTTCTTGGAAAACTTTCGCATCGATAAATACTTTATTAGTTTCAAAACCCAAGTCCATTTTTAAAACTGGAAAGATATCCTATAAATTGTAAAGCCACAGAAGAAAACAGGCTGGATTCGAGAAATCGACCCATTGTTGCCAATGATTTTCTATATCCCATAATATCTGGCATCTATGTTCCCTCTAGAATTCCAGAAACGTTTCTTCCAATTCCTATATCCGGCCGTGGGTTTTTGGAGGAAATGAAAAAGAAAAAAAAAACAAACCCCCTCCCACAAAAACTTAGTTTCTATCGGTTTCTATCATCGAAACAAAATAATCAATGGCGAATAGTTATCGCAAAAGATTTTTGCTCAGAGCAATTTTTCCCCATTTGAGTTGTAGTTGTTGTTGTTGCACCAGCAGCCAGCAGAAGACGATAATTAGTTCTGCAATCGATCGATTTTTCTATCAAACCTCAATTTTCCGAGACAAGGCTCGTGATAAATTTCTATAAACATTTATTTTCTGCATTTTCTAAATAGAAAATTTTGGAGAAAAGTAGAGAACAAACGCTAAAAATTGAAGTAAAATAAATTAACTTTGAATTTTACAAATACACACATTTAGAATTAAAGGGTCTGGTGTAAAAAGGTGTTAAATAACACTTTTACAATTTCAAAGCTATGAACTTGCCTTGTCGTGTACGGTATGAGTTACTTCACACTTTATTTTGGCACACGTTATTGTTTTGCTCAAAATTAAGCATGATGAAGGTAAAGTACAAAAAAAAAAATTAATACAATAGACATTATATTATTACTTATGTGTTGCTTACCATTTCAATCTGGTCCAACCACATTAGATAGTGGAATAGGCTAGATAATAGAAAGTTTTCCAATCTACGCATTCTTCAGTTACTTTACATTACAATACAAATGGAAATTTCGTGGTTATATTTATCACAGCATTATAAATATTCATCATAGAATATTAAAATAAGCAACCTCCAGCAGCAGGGCCCTTAGGAATTATCATTCCTATAGAATGTGACATTAATTCCCAACGCGTTACATGATTATAGCCAACCACAGAGACCTTCCTGTTGGAGAAATCACTTTTATACATTTGAACTTTTACATCCTCCTCTTATAATAAACAAATTTTATCATTATAAAATTATCTCAACTTTTTTTTGTTTTTTATATATATATAAAAGAAATGATGATGATGAGAAACTTTTCAAAGTACTCTTCCGATTGACACAAGCTAGCAGTTATTCGGTGTTCAATGAAATCAATAAAAGGCCATTTGTCCTTATTTGGCTATAATTCTGCCACTGTCATCAACCTTCTGGACGTTTTCCAGGCACACTATTGACAAGAGAAAATATGTTTTTCAAGTCGATGCTTCAAATGGAGGTGCCATCTCCATATGTCGTCGTTCATTTGCACTCATTCAAAAGAACCCCAATGATTTCCTACTTAACGTTTTCCAGAAAATGATTGGCAAAAACAACTAAAAATTTGGATTCGTCGCAGCCAATCAATCAGAGCCAGCTGTCAGTTGACTAAAAGTAACTCTTACTATTCGATGACTATCGTCTGTTATCAGAAAGTTGCCTTGTCGAATGTGTTGTTGCCAAATCCAGATATTTTCAGCTCAACTGCTAACCCTGGGAAGATTGATCTTCTAAACGAGCAGTCGATTTTCTGATATCCTCCTTTCAAACTGATAACAGCAACACACACACACACGTTGGCTGCAATGATGAAATTACATCCCCAAGCTTGTTCCTTCTCACAGGGATCGTGCATCAATAATGAGCATTGTCAAAACTTCTAGCAATATAAAAGACTACCATAACCAAAAAAACAAACAAACCCGAAACGTATTGGTGTAGCGTTCCATTATAATATTATAGATACGACGACCCAATAGATTAGCATTTTTTTTTATAACTTTACACCAAGTTTTATAAAAGTAAAACAAAGAATACCATACAATAGAATTGTAACCATCACATAAGCTTATGTAGAACAGTGTTTATGTCTAGCAGACAGACCCTACTTTTAGATCGTGTCCATTAATGCTGATGCTTATTGGACTTTTTTGCAATGAAGTGCTCCTTCCTGTCTATTCACTGCACTTTCATAATTTTTTAGATTTAGCTATCATGCACTCAGTAGATGAGGGCTGTAAACAAGTGGTCATAGCAGTGGCATAAAACTGTTTCAAACACTCATCTTAATTATGAATATTAAAACTAAAAGTGGACCCATGCTGTAGCACGGGAGCATGACTAAAACCTTCATCACTTCTCACACACATTCACGGATCTGGGTTATTCTTATTGATATAGTTCCCACCAACGTCCTGGACGTTTTTTTGACCCCCCCACAAGTAAACCAAGTTTGCAAATGTGTCCAGAACCTTGGTGGGGAAGGGGGGCTATATCAAACGGCAGTAGCATAATTGGGGCAATTGTGAAACAATTTCACACCACTGTCGCCAACTATGTTAGGCTTTTATATGCATTTGCAACTGTAAAGAATAAAGCTATTTTGTATTTCAGCAGGATACTATACTCTAGCAAACTCACTGTATGAGTAGGACTCTACTATATATGATAGCCCACAAAAAATGTTCTTTTTTACAAGAACAATTTAAATTTGCAAATTTGTAATTGAAGGACTTCAGGCAACTTAGATAAGCCACTTTTCCAACATTTTCAGAAAAGCGAGTTTTCTAATGAAAAACTGCCTAGTATGTATTCCATACCGAGCAATAAGGTGTTTTTCTACACCATAAAGTCCTACTACCATTTTCTGGACAATATCCAGGAAGCAGTAAAGCAACCGGCTAGAAACAGGCGATAGACAGTTTAATGTAAAAATGTCATTTCTGTAAAAAGTGTGGCTTATTATTACTATGTTGCCCAGTTAAACAAAATATTTTAACAAATGTATACACAACTACACTCGTTGTAAGCACTCCTCTGCTCACTTAATTCCCTATTGTATTTCTAATTATGAAACCGTCCAACTATCATCTCTGCCAAGAATACTATCTTCTTGCCACACACAATTGTACAGTTGGTATCTTGAATAAAAAGTTGAAAAAATTCACCAAAAATTTTTTTCACTAAAAAAAAAAAACTATAGCCCACCACCAATAGAATCTGCACAATCATTGAAAATATTAGAGCTTCCGACTTGGGTATTAAAATGACAATAAATACGATTCTGTAATCAGTACTTGTATTTAAATGCTAATGCAAGTAGATATTATTCAAGAATATCTCAATACTAGTACCCTTTCTCTATGAAGGCCTCTTGTCACATGCAATAGTTGATGTGACAAGTAAAGCCATTTACAAACACCGATACCTGCTTCTTTCCAAGCCATTCAAACTGGTTGTGCAAGAAGCTGACATCACAGTGAGTCACAAATTGCTCGACTTGTCACATCAAGAATTGTAAGGTAGGTTCTTGGGAGTTTAACTAGGGCACCAACAACTCCAACTACAGCTGTCATTTAGCTCTGGAATGAAATTGGGAAATACAGAAATGATGATCGAAGATGAAATAGGATTTTATGATGCAGGAGGAAATGGGAGAACCCTGAGAAAACCTACCCCCATGATGTCAAGACCGCAAACTGCATTGTACATTGCATTAGTGGGAGAAGTGAAAATAATTACTTAGCAAATTAGTAGCCACATCATATAAATACATTATAACTACTGTATATAGCTTCATGTTGTAATACAAAACAAGTGAGCTAGTTAACAGTTCCTTTGTGCTCAAACAGAAACAGCAACTGTGACAGTATGTAGTACATGATGATTACTAAGTATTGTCTATAACAATTATTGTCTACAACACAAATGTGACGTCTCTTCTGAATTTGAAACATTCTTACAGCATTCCTCCATGTAATATCAGACATTCTGCACTATACATGAATAAGAAGAGGCCATCATTTGGACATGGTAACCAACAGAGCAAGTGGACACATACCAACTGTGCTAAAAAAACTTAGAATGTTGCCATTTTCCCAATAAAAGTAATTAGCTAACTAGCATTATCTTTTATTACAACATGAAGTTGTATACTTGTGTTGTGGACCCCTTGTGTATTGGTAATCCAATTGTGTAACTTTTTCAAGTTTTTAACACACCCTAGCTAATTGTAGGAATCGGTGTGTTTCACCACAATGATTGAGCTACCGTGGTTTGTTCTTTAAGTTCCTATAAATGCAACAAAAATCGCATTAAAACCAAATTACTCAACATGTTTATTTAACAATCATAAGTCTTGTTGCAATAAATTTTTCACACAAAAATCATATAAGTCTCGATTAATCTTGACTAGTTTCTCAGGTACCATGTCAGTCGACTGCTCATCCTATGAAGCAAATCAATAAAACATCAAAAACTGGGGTGAAACGTAATGTGTAATGAGAAATGTCATGTAAAACCCGCACCTGTTGTACAAGATGTCGTTTCAACATTTCTTTAGGTTTGAAGGAAAGTTTTGGCTGAAAAACAAAAGCACTGTTCGAAATGAAAAAAATAAATACATTCCTATTATTTTTGTTCATATCGTACCTCGTCAGTTTTGTCTACAGATCCTAAGATAATATCAGGAATCTTGGGTGCTGATGTGTCCATGACCGAATCCCAGTATAGGGAACGTTTGAACTTTCCTAATATGATTTTGGGTAGTGGAGCCTCAGCAGTGAAAAAATGTTCACATTCGTCCACAAACAAAACATTGGTCACAGGTCCTGTGGAATGCAAATAAGTTTGTTAACTCAATCTGCTATTCCTTTTTGTTTTGCTAATAAATATTAGTGCTTACCTTTATGGTTGAATATGCGCATGCATTGTCCACTGCCTATGTCCCAGAGCCTAACAGTTGTATCGTGCGAGCCCGAACATAATATCGAACCATCCTCAGAAACATCTAAACTCGTTATGCGCTTTCTTAAAAAAAAGAAAAAAAATCTGTATATAACAATTAAAGTTAAATTTAATGTTAAATATGCAATTGTAATAAAACACCAACTTATGTCCATCAAATGTTCGAGGTTTATCATCCGACGAAAAATGATAATCCAATGATCTATGCTGATTGAAAAAGTTATTGTCAAGATAATTTCCATAATACATACATGTACTTTAAAGTTGAGTAGATTGGCCATACTACACCAACACAACAACATTACTACACTATAAACTACTATTATACTACGACATAAACAATCACCGTCATGTGACTGAAGGATTATTTCATTTTACCGAGATACGAAATATTAGCACTAGCTTTTATATATCAGAAATAATGGCCAACATCAAAAACAAACAGAAAGTCATACATACTGGAAGATACAACTTGGCAAGGTACATTCTCCCTTTGACACCAGCAACAAACAAATGATATTCCATAGGATCGAGCGTCACCGCTGTTAAAGCATCCGGAAACACGATGTTAAGCAGTAACTGACCCGATGCTATTTCATAAAGCTACAAAAAAATTGGAGTCAACATGTTATGTAATTTAGATTGAAAAATATTTTTACTCGCTGTTCAAAACACTGAATCATTTACCTTGCAAGTTTGATCTAATGAGCAAGTGGCAACTCTACAATCAAGGTCCAGTAAGTTACGCGTCACATAAACATCCGTGATTGGTGCAGTATGATGACACCACGAATAAGATGGTGTGATATTGGAACAACGTCCATCCACAATTTCGACGTCATCAGATACAATGCTACCAACAATAACATTTTACACCGTTTAAGCACCAATTTAATGTATGCAACACCGATATTAGATTGTTTTCAGAAAACCACCTTGTAAAATTCCAGACAAGCGCCAAACCATCTTCAGCAGCTGACACAAAATAACTGCCACCCGGAGTACACCTTATGCATGTAATTTTTTCAAAATGATGAGAAATTACAGCCAGCAAATTTCCCGTTGAAACCTGTAAAAGAGCCCATACTGTATTGACTTACAAACACATATACAATTTGAAGTATTCTTGCGACATTAAACAATCGTAAAAGCCAAAATCACAATGTAAATCAACAAGAAAAATGAGAATGGCATGACAATACATGGCGAATGAAAAGACAAATACTGTATAAAAACAACCCTAATTATCAAATGACGATATACTGTTTATCATAACGCAATTAACGAGCTGCCACCATCGCACTGATTATAATTAGTTATTCTCACAAAGGTTGATAGTTTTCTGCCTAGTTAACAAAACTGGAAGTACATTAACAGTGAAACTGATATCATTTGTTAAAATTGCTTAATGACATAAAATCCACGTTTGAAATGCATACTTGCCAAAGATGAAGCCGCTTATCGATGCCTGCCATACAGTAATAACCATCAGGTGTGACGCACATTGCTGTAACTCGCCCTGGTGTAACCATCTTTGTGTCAACGTGACCCTGTCAACAAAATGACATAAAATTGTCAATCCTAACTTAACAAATCAAATGACGGCTCAACATTAAAAATTATAATTATTTATTTATTTGCTTACATTTCCACTGGTAGTCCAAGCATGAATGAATGGCTGATTGGTTTGTGCACTCATGATGTAGTCTTTTAAAAAACACAGAGTACGTGTACCATGGTTTGCACTTCTATACATTTTTATGATCGATCCAGTTTGAGGGTTCCAGGCGCAAATGTTGGACGAATCGCCATTTTCTTCACTCGTCAAAACAACCTATACAACATACAAACATATTGTCAGTGTCAATATTGTATCGTCCAGTATCTTACTGTCAGTGACAAGACATTATCTAGTTTGCTAATTATTTCATACTTATCAAATGTTGAAAAAAAAAACCTTTTTTTTTTGTGTTTATTTTTCTCTTTTTGATTCTGAACTAGTTACAAGAGAAATTGTGTTATCTAGGAATTTAGTCGGCTAACTGGCAGCAATAAACTTCGACATGGAGGCCGGGTAACTTCAATTTAGTTACTTGAAGTTACCTAACCTAACCTAAATCTAACCCAACCAACCCTGCCTTGCCAGTTGGCCGCATCAACTCCTAGATTGCCAGAAATCATTATTTTCAGCAGGTCGAATCGTTCCGTATACAGGCTTATTAAAAATGTACTAACATACATAGGTTATGGGCTAGAATCAAGGCATTCTATACTTTGCCGATAGTAGTGTACGTTCAGGAAGTCCCTTATTAGTGATCGCACGTGTTCATAAAAAGTTGTCAGAACGTCTAATTTAAGGATTTGTTCCAACTATTAATAGTTTAGTAACAATTCGATCGGTTAATCAGCTTTACCTTAGATAAAGTATCAGAATCCATGATGTGAAATTAAGATATTACTGTAAGTTGAATTGGAAAAAATGACCGCAGACGCTTCGCTTTTTTGACAACGAAAGTGAAAAATTGTTCCAATGGTTTCCAGCATCAGCATCAGGCACAAGGCCAACGTCAAAACCCGAAATGTTCCCAAAGGATTCATCCTTTCAATACCGTTAACGAGAGAATGGACTCCTAATGTTAAATCAAATTGAACAAAAAATTCGTCCTTTCAATAACGTTAACGAGAGGATGGGCTCCTGATGATTTATTGAATTTGTTTGAAATTTATCACTACTGTCACTAGATAACAGTAGTGGTATTAAAATGCAAAAATTATTAGGTCCATCCAGTGTCCAGTCACTATGGACCATGGACCTAAGCCACTATGGCAGTGGCTAAAGCATGCAATATTATCATCACCATAATTGTCAAAATGTATCACTAAATGACGCTAATGATATTAAAATAAAAAAACTCAACACCCTTGAACCCCCCCCCCCCATAAATACTCATTCATAAACATACGATAACTTCAATGCTAACGACTATGTAAGTTCCACCTGCACACTTTCCATTCGGGCTTAAAAAGCAAAAAGTTCACACAGGTGAGAAAACATTACAAATGTAGGCCCTGCTGTTATGGGTTAGTGCATCCACCTCCCACTCTTGACATGTTGGTTCAGTTTAGGGTCCAACACCACACGGGCAAGTTTTCTCGGGGTACTCCAGTCTGCATCATTACTTTCACCTTCACCTCATCATCGTTTCAGCATTTTTTCGATTTAATAAAACTCATATGATGGCCAAATGACATGCAGTACCCTAACAGAAGTCCTTAAACCACAAATACCTACCCTTACAAATGTTCCACCTACAAAAAGAAGTTCGTGTGGGCTCGTCCCAATGTCGACCCTTGTTAAATCGCCACTAAGAACAGAGAACCAATGCATGTTCCCACACATTAAATCGGTCCTCTTTAAACCACCACCCTTGTTCACCGCCAAACATTTATCGAGTATCAAGGGTGTATACTTTCTACATATTTCAACCAGTAGCATTAACCTTCATTGGTGCTATATTAAAAGTGGTTAATTAGCAGTTAATATCAATTTATTGTCAATCAATGAAAAATAGGTTAACATCACTATAAACTCTTCCTACATAAGTAATTGTTTTTTTCTCCATGATTGAATTATGATTGTTCTACCACTGTTTACAAAAATCAAAAAATAAAGTCTGATTGATTTTTAATAGACTATGAAAAGTAGTGATTGAAAGACGAATTTTTGTTTAAGTTCAACAAACAAATGTACTCTTCACTTCCAAAAAATTGCAAATACTTTTTACAGTTCTTCTTTCATGGCTGGCGGATGTTTCATAAACGAAACCAAATCTTCAACAGTTCTCTGCTTCATGTAATCAGCTACGTGCTTTCCATGCCTGAAATCACAAAATAACAGTCCCATGCAATTATGATAAAAGACAAACGAAAAGAAAAACACCATTATAAACCAAACCAAAAAGTTTACCTAAAATACTTCACTGCAGCCCCGAAAAAATGAAAAAACAAACAAGATTAGTAAAAATACCAGAATTTCTGAAAATAATTAACTCATCATTGTATTATACTATACAAATACATACACGTGGGAAATCCTTTTACTTCATATTTTGATTGCAAACCCCTTTCTATCGTAGCATCAACAGTTGCCAGAATGCCAGGAACCTAAAACAAAAAAAAAAAAAATCCACTTTTTTATACGAATAAACTGTTAAATTTTAAAATAATATAGTAGGCCACGTGTAGAAATCTATTACTAATTTAACTTTTTGACAAAACAAAATCAGTAGGCTATTACCTTGTTGGCTTTCATCTGGGACGCTGCTTCAGCGTAGGCGGGTTTCATGGCTTTGCAGTGACCGCACCCTACAAAGAAATTTAGAACATCAGTCCTGGTTCACTCAACAATGAATCTTCATCGAAGCACGACGCATCTATTAAACTTACATGGTGCATAAAACATGACCAGAACCGATTCTTGCGTTTCCATGAAGGAATCAAATTGGCTTTCTACCAAATGATGCAGGTTTTTTGATGGATCAACATCAGCCCATTGATCTTCCGGAGAGGGAGGTGCTGGTGGCATGCCAGCAACTGGATTCATGGGATCCGTCATAAAAGCAATAAAATCGGCTGCCTACAAAACCAATCACTGACAAATATAACCACCACAAAAGCAAGCCATGCGATCCTTTTGGGCATAAGGTATAAATAAATCTTACCGTTCTTCCACCTTCATAGGCCTTGTCAAATTTTAGATAACTAAAATACTTGAGCGTTGGATATCCCTTAACACCGTACTGGCTACACACTTGTTGTTGTATTGTACAATCAATGGCTGCAAAAGCTACCTAGAAAATAGTTGCACGTTATAAAGACACTAGAGGTCACCCCGTGCAGAAGCACGGGCGCTAGTTAATAAAACATTTTCCAATTTACTTGAACATTAATACCTACATAGGGTGACAACGAAAGTCAGTGTCATAAGTGTAACGACAAATAGTGGAATAAATAGATTTAAATATATAGGGCATAGTCGATC
>JAQIWH010000174.1:0-66161 GCA_034695005.1 Cryptops parisi
CTAGTCCAGTAAATAATCCGAAGTTCATAGTATCACTCTGGTACACATTGCGGAATTTGAGAATGACATTGGAAAATATGGTAGATCTTTTAATCATTACTGGAAGAGGGAAAAAAGAATTTGAAAAATTTCAGCTTTTGCTATTTGGAGAAATTTTCTTACAAATATTAGAGAAAAACTAAATGCTGTATTAGGAGGTTTAATGCATACAAACTTTTTCAAACAAATCGTGTATTTGCATTAATATGTACCATAAACCAAGACCATTTGAAGTTAAGGGGACTCGGCAGGCAGGGGGAAAAATTATAGTTTGGTTAAGAATTTTCTCACTAGGTGCTCTGTTCTCTGTGGAAACTAATAACCGATTAGCCAATGAAAAGTGCAGCATAAGCAGCACTATGGGCATTCTGAGCTCTGGCCATTTGATGGCTTTCGCAAGCATGAGTACCACCCTCTACTGTCTGCTTTTGAAAATGTGGATACTTTTCAGCCCTGGTTATAGTTATTGCTGATTGCAATTGTGAGCTGTTCTGATTTTATGCTTCTGATGATAGAACTAAAATGTACTCATGAACTACATATCCCAGTTTGGGCTGGATTTACCATTAGGCCCGGGCCTAGGGCAGCATGAGTGGCGAAAAACATTAAATTTGTACATTCAAATAGGTGTACAAAGGTAAACTTTCATTAATACTTGCAATAAAATCTGTTTAAATATTTTTGCACTTACACTAAACTTTTTATTTTTGCTTTCCATTGATATGTTCGAGTTTGGACAATGAGGGCCTATTCAGTGTGGACCTATAGGTGGAAAATCACTAATTCTATCCCTGGTCCCGGTGTCTGTTAAGCAGCAGGATTAATTTGCACGATCTAATCTAACATGAGCCGTTTTAAATTCTTGTAAACTAGGGTGGTAATGGCTAGGGGTTAATTCGAGTATTTAAAATAAACATTCTATACACAAAACATTATATTTAAAGTTTCATTCGTACTGTAATATGATAGGTACATGTTTTCTCAAGTTGGGAAATCGCTTGACACCCATGGCTCATGACTATGAGAAGGGTGATTCAGAGTTGATGACAATTTCTTAATGATTACGTTGTCGATTCTACCTTTGCTAGTCATTTTTCTTTATTATTGGACTCATTCTTGTACTTCCGAATCATTGAAGGAAGAGTCACGGGCCCTGCATCTTTTCAATAATTGAGGGCCTGCCCGAAAGAACATATGTTACAAAAATTCAATATTGAGATTATTATAGAAAACTGTGCCTCATAGATGGGCCTAGCTAATTCTGTCAGTAGATAAACTCATACCTACCCAAAACATATATATATTACTTCGAAATTGGGCACCTAATAAGTGACAATCAATGTGTTGCTGAATACTTCTTTTGCCAATTACTCAAAACTATGAATTGTTACATGCAATGTTATTCCGGGCAAGCCTCAATTGTGTTAGTGTGTGGCGATTTGGAATTTTTTAAATTTGTTTGCGCTTTGAGAATGTTGAAGGATCGGCTCTTTTCCTTCTTCCCCTTTTCCCTCTACACCACATGTCGTGTAGGAACCACTCCGCAGACCTTAAAAATGCTTTTTATATAAGTTGCTAAATGAGATGATTACCCCCTCTCCCCTCATATGGGGAGGGGGGGTGATAAAAACCTAAACATTCGAACCCCTAGAGATGGGGGTTTAGTAACCCTTTCGAGTTTGGTTCAAATCGGTTCAGCGATTTAGGAGCCTTATTAAAGAGCACAAACTAATCGATGTCTTTATAGTATAGATAACACAGGTTAGGTATATAGAAAAGCAAAAATGTATTAATTTTTGGGCATTTTTTCGAGTTCTTGGAGGGGGCTTTTGCTCACTTTACCCACTTCGCAATACATCACTGGGGCTATGGTGGTGAGATAGTTGAAGAGGTTACTATATCGTACTGAAACAAACGCTGTTTTTGTTATTTTTTTGTATGAGAATGTGAAGTTAAATATAAGATAAAATAAAAAGAGGTAGGCCTACTTTTCTGTTGACCGAGAAGCTGCTCGTGGTGCTCTTGCTTCTGTTAGAGAAAGCAAACAAAATGTATTAATTTTATGATTAATGATGCATTATTAATTGTTGTATTTTAACTAACCGAAACTGGTATCTATACCTATAGGCATTAGTTTAGGTTAGTTAAATACTTCATCATCCATGCCTAACCACTAGCCCCACAAGTGGCACCTTAGCTGACAGAAAAGTACTGATCAAATTCGACATTTTGGTTAATTTTTCTTTTCATATGTGTTTATACAGGGATTTCCGGCTCGAGGCGGCAGTGTTGTCAACTTGAATACGCCACCATTACTGTTCAACCCTCCTGCTGCTCCATCCACAGTCCAGCCATTGGCTCCTGTCCAGTCAATTGGACAGCCTCCTGTTTTACAAGGAACAAGTCAAGGTAAGACAAGAACTTGATTTTCTTATGTCAAAGCAGTGTTAGGTTAGGAAAAAAATTAATCGAGGCATTTATTTGGCCCCCCTCCTAAAAAATAATAATAATAATAATAATAATGTCTGAGACAAGAAGTATCATAAATTTTAATGCGATAGATTCGAACTTATATTGCGAATGACGAAGCTTGTCTCTGTAGTTCTCCCCTAGAGTAGATTAAACAACAATATAGGATGGAATATTTTAAATATATGATTAACTTTATGGGGAGAGAGAAAAAGCTTTTCTTTTTTTTTTTTTTTGGATTTGATAAAAGTTTTATGCTTTGTTGATATGAGCCTAAAATGGAGTTGGTGAATGAATTGAGTAGAATCCCAAAATTGATGACTACGAATAAACAAACAACCAGTGGCCTACCCAGATCTTATTTGATTGAAATCTGATGAAAAAGATTAATCTAGCTTGACGTTACTTTTCTCAGGTTATTTCTTTTGAGTTTGATATACATATACAGCATCTAGTTTTATGTTATTGTTGTTTGTTTATCTCTTTAATCGTTTTGATTTGGAGTACATTTTGAATGAAATGAGATTGGGGTTGTCTTGTCCATCACTTCTTTGGCCTACGGCTATCTTCCACCAATTATATTGATTACATTTTTTTGAGAGAATATACATTGTGTTCTGATGTCGTTATTTGGTTTGTTTTTTGTCCGCTACCAAACTTTTTCAACATCCCATGATGGTTGTTACTTTATTTTTTGGTTTTGCTGTTTTTTAAGTTGTTCACTGAGCAGTGATTTTTACTTGTATTGTTCTTTCGTTATCATTTTTCTGTTGGCGTTGGGATTAGTTTTTTTTTTTTGTGCGGAGGTAGTAGGGTACCCGGGGAATATATACGTTTGCGAGATTTGAGGTATCGTGCTGTGTGTACATGTAAAGCTTGTCAAAAAAAGTCAGGATGGGTGTGAAAGAGCAGAGCCCATGATAAAATTAAAAAATATATCCGATTTTCTAGCATTGAACAGTTAGAGCTCGTTTACTGTTAAAAACAAGTTTCCTATTCGAGTGTATGCATTGGGTTTAGACCTTAGAGGGTGTAAAGTTGGGGGTTTAGCTTAGTTAGTGCAAACTGACAACAAACAACCCCTCCTCTTGCTGCTGCAGTTTGGTCATTATTAATTGAGCTCTGTACTGTTTCCATTGTAGTGTTGGTAGTACACACATTCGGAGGGGACCACCCAGCTTCAGATGTAATAGATCCATCATCTTATAAAAAACCGAAAGGCGGGCGACCCACTATACTGTATGAGGAGGAGGAAGAAGAAATAGTCACTTTCGTATACCGGAGGGCCCTGCAAGGTATCCCTGTCGATAGCAGGCAGATTCTTGCATACGGGAACGAGTTGCTGCGGAGGCAGGGGCGCCAACCCACGGGCAATATGTACTGCGACCCCATGAAAGGGCTCTCGGTCAAGTGGTGGCGAGGTTTCAAGAAAAGACACCCAGGACTGCCCTATTTGCGCTTGAAGTGACGCCGTCTCAATGGTTGTTGCCCATATGCATTTGCCACAGGACAACAACACCAGCAGCAACACCAACAACCGGTGTGAGAGATCACGCACTCGGCAGGAGGAGGATAAGCAGTTGTTTGTTTGATTTTTTTTTTGTTTTAAAATAATTTTTATATATATACACACACATATATATATATCTACATTGTGCATGTTCTGGTCTACTTTTTTTTTTCCTCCAAATTTTATTAAATTTTTTTATTTTGTTGCCAAACCCTCCTCAACCTGAACAGCTAGTCCCTTGTGCATGTGGTGTGCTACTACCTACTGCAATGGAATTAACAACAACTACCATGACAATATTACTACAGCTTTGATTGTATACTATACCAGTGTTTTTTTTTTTTTAATTATCGATAAGAATAGGCAAAAAAATTTTTGGATTTAACAGTTTTTTTTTTTGGAATAATGCAATAGAGGAGGGGATTGTTTTTTTGTTTTTTTTTGGTATTTTACATTTTTTTGCAGACAAAGTACGAATCAAATCAATGGAACGCTTTCTTTGCTTTTTTTTTGTACAGTATTGTCATAGAGTTGGCTGCTGAACTAATTGTCGATTGTTTCTGCCATTTGGTACCGAAATATCAAAAAAACGTCTACAGTGTCAAAGGAAGCGTTCGATTATAATTTCTGGAACCTATATTCTAGTTAAGAGAATGCTAAGCATTTCTTGTTATTGTTTAACTTGTTTTTCGGTGCAACTTGCTTAAAGCTATGCATAAACTAAAGGCTATCGAATGACCTTTCAATTAATACAGGATGATCGCTAGGATGCTGATGAAGGCGAAACGGTATCTCCGAAAGAATCGGATATGTCCTTGTATACGATGATATAATCTAGGAATTCTGTGTTTCATGTAGAAGCATCCATTCCATGATATACATGCGCGATGTTTTGCATTATTTTTCTTCGAACCATGGAAAAAAAAATTATTTACTTATCCAGAGATAGTTTTTACTATTATATCGACTTAATTAATAATGGTTAATTACGAGTTTACTTTGTATACGGAGTTTTAAAAAAAAAGGTGTGGTGGACGAATTGATCTCGGCTGAAAATTCCAATAGCACCAACCTCATTACATTCTCATCCAGTCTTCATTCCAAAGACAAAATGTAACGAAAAGCCATCCTGAAAGGATAAAAAACAAATCTTGAGAGTTTAAACTTTTGCCAGGAATGAAGAATGCGGGTCACGTTGAATAGAAGTTAAGCAAATACTAGTCTTTGCTTTAGCTCAATGAAGATTCCAATTCATTGGTATTACATGCTTTACAAGGAGATGGTTGCTTAAGAAGCATCTGCCTACTCTATCTCTGAACTTTGGAGAACTGCTTAATACATAGGTTCATATTCGCTGATGCTGTTTAAACAGTACAATGTTTTGAAATTAAGTGGATATTATTATTATTATTATTATTATTATTATTATTATTACATTGATGTTTTTAATTGGGGAATTGTTTGGCAACACATAAGCAGGACTTCAATCGAGGTGTGTTATACATGGTGCAGTGAGTCATTGTGGTATGGGAATTTAGATAATGTTTAGATAATTGTTTTAACTTTTTTCACTGTATAAAAAAAACTGATGCTAGCTGTATTTTTTGATCTTGAAAACCTTGTAATGTCAAGTTGAAATCTCTGAATAATCGAAATTATAGGAATTCATAGATTATACTTTGTTGCTGTTTGGGGAGAATCAAAATTTTATTTTGTGGAAAATAGTACACTGAACATGGTTAGGTTACTGTGCAGAATGGATGTTTTTTAATATAAGGACATTTTTCTAGTTCTCGTTAATGAACTAGTCTCATACACCATGTATATTCACCTCGTTAATTTAATTACGAATTAAAATTGTAGATGGAATTTTTATTAATATGACATCTGGAATGTTAACTGTTCTTAAGTTTTACAATTCTAATTACAAAAATCCAAATTTTGAATGTTGGCATTTTGAATTTGGAATTTAGAATGTATGCCTAATTTGAGTTTCATTTGAATGATAAAGTCAGTGAACAGGTGAAAAGAGCAATCAATTATTAAATAAGTGTTCGAATCTAGGTACCACCATGGTACACATGTGTTATGTGTATATAACTATTTCATAAATTTTAGGCTATGTACTGTTGGGGATGTGACAGGTGGTGCTTTGAGGAAATTTTTTTTAAGAGGACACTCAAAAATCTGCAGTTGATTTTGAAAAAAACAAATGTAATGTTCATCCTGAGTATACGGTATTTACAATCTATATACATACAAGACTCCAATTTTTTACGTTGGATAAATTTCTAATTTTTATTTTTAAAATTGCTACGATGGGTATGGTATACGATGACATACTCTGTGATCACAACTTGTATACTTCCCATTTATTTTTGCTTGGGTATAACAAACATCGCAATTTTAATATTATTATTATTATTATTATGATGATAGATGTTTTTTACAAATCGATAAGTGACATTGGATAGTTTTTATTGCTATTATTTACTACTATGTGTTCATGTTGGATGATGATACTTGAAATAATAACAAAAGACTTGTAGACTACTACTATTATTACTACTACTACTATTACTACTACTACTACTACTACTACTACTACATACAGTATACAGTGTATTATATAACAAACTATACACGTGCACGAAAGTTGCATATATATATATTATATAAATACCTATAAATATACATATATATGATGATGATAATAATAATAATCTATTTTTTAAAAGAGGAATATGTTGAAATATTCACTGAGGAAAAAGAAAACTATCGTTATTAATCATCTAGCTTTTTCAATTAATTTTTAGGATATGGGTATATTTTTTATATTTTCAACAACTATATCGTACACCATGCTCAGTTGTTTCGTTTGATGAGCGTTAGTCAACGCAAGTATACTAATGTTTCGTTTTACATTTTTTTCTTCTTGTTAATGAAATACTTTTGAAATTTTGTCTTTTGTATGATAACTATAGAAGGTGTGCAATAACTTGGGAAATTTAAGCAAATGCTATAATTTCCATGCTTACAATATACGTACTTTTTGCCATGAAGAGGTGATTGATTATTCTAGTGTTCAAACTTGTATAGCTTATTTTTTATTAATTTATCGAAAGAGTTGGTTTGTTTGGTTTTATGTTTTTGTTTTTTTTTTCATTTATATTGGATAGGTTTATGGTCAGTTTTTCTAGGCCCCCTGTTTTTTGAATTACACATCTTTGTATACCTAGAGTGCGTGTTAAAAAATCTCGCAGTTGTTAAATGTACGGTTTTTTCCTCCCACAAAACACATGTGCTTATGTATACGATATTCGTCCATTTTCACTGCATTTTTTTCCAATGCACTTTGGTCCACTATTTTATGGTAGATTTTGGACTCTGCAGAACTTGCAATGGGTGCTACATTTAAAAGTTATAACGAACTTTAAGTTTAAAATTTCACCTAAAAGTGACACCCGTTGAAATGTTTTCATTATTATTGTATACCATCCAGTTTTCCTTTCATTATTGCAAAAACTACAAGTATACTGATTAGAATTTAACTAGTCAATGTGTTTAATAAAAAAAAATGTTAACATGTGATTGCTTTTGAAGCAATGAAAACTCAAGTTAGATGAGTCAACATTTGCACACATACACAACACTGTATACGTCTTTGAAGAACATAGTTATTTTGTTATTTAGTAACTAAATTGACATGGGTCACCAACTCGGTAATTCTCATAAATGCCTAAGATTCGTAAGGTTTCAAATCTGAACTTCTTGGTTTAAGAGTTGGTTCCATATTGTTTTGTTTTTTAATTTTTTAAAAAGTTAATTTACTACAGAAATCGTTGTTAATCTGACTTCAAAAGTCATTGATTTCCTCTTCCCTGCTCCCCTGAAAAAAAATGATAAAAAATTTGTTGTTGATTGTCTGTGCTATGTGGTGTTTGTACCTACTTGCTCCTTGCGATTTTTTGACTTCTTCATTTACTACAAAAAAGTGTTAATAAAGCTGCAAGGCATTTCTTTCTTAAACAAACGTTGAACTTGCTTGTGTACAGATGGTTGGTTACTTGGTTTTGTTTCTTTAGCTCTTTCTCTTGGGAGAACTCTGGGATATTAAAAATACAGACAAGTCAGGACAAGTTAGGCACAGGGTACGCCAGTGCAAATTTATTTTCGGATTCATATAAAAAGAATGCTTTCGATACCCAGCTCCATAGGCATGGCACGATTGTAAATTAACATCACGAATGTTTAGTTTAGTGTCTTGTACGGACACAGCGAACCGTTTGTGTATTTCTTTCCTACGATCGGCCAGACATTGCTGGGCTTCCTATTTGTTAGCTACTTGGTAATTAATGTCAAATTTTAAAGAAGTTTTTGTCATGCCGTAACATGTTTCTGCGATAGGAAAATTACACCCAAATATTAAGGGGCTGAATATAGTTCTGTTTTTCGTCAGCAGGTGGTGGTTTTAAAACCACGGTGTCATTGTTCGTGATGTTAGTTGTGTTTAATGCACGCCATTTCCATGCACTCCAAAACAAAACTCTTTAAAAAATAATTGGTGTCCTCCCCATTCTCTGACTCTATTTTGACTCTATTTTAGACCATTACAAAGCCTTTTGATTGTATTAGAAAAAAAGTTAAGTTTAAAAAATTGGGATGTGATGAGGTTGTGTTTTGCTGGCAACCATTGCAGCATCATCTCTCCTCTTGCAGGGCGGGAGAGGCATGTGCGCAAATGGAACGAAGCTACATTGGCTGAAGCGATGGAAGCCGTGAGGACGAAACGCCTGTCCATCATAGCTGCATGCCGCCAATATGAGATTCCGTGGGGCACGCTGTATAGACGGCTCTCCCTGGCCAACATCCGTTCGGCCTACTCTCGCAACGATCAGAACCTTTCGCAGTACATAAGCATGCATCAGTTGAATCAGTTGCAGGCGAGCGTCTCCGGCGATAGGTCTCCGTACGCGATGGAGCAGGACTCCTCTACACCTATAACCGCCTCTGTGTCGAATGCTGCAACACTGCATTGGCAACCCACCACGAACACTGACAAAGTTTTCATGTTCATGCCAAAAAAAGTAGAGTGATACGATTTTAAATGAAAAAAAAAAGTTGAACCATTTCAGGGATAATAGTGAGATGTCATGTTTTATGTCGAGGAACGTAGCTAGTTGTAGATGCTAGACGCGTTTGTGTTTTAAAGACGCTTTGGAGAAATATCCAAGCAAGAGTTTTGGGATTTTGGAAAACTTTTCATGTTACCAAAAAAGAAAAATCAATTTATTTGTTGAGCTCAAATTAACAATTCAAAGTTTCTGGCATGCACTGGCTTACTTTGTGCTTAACGATGGTTTTTGATTTCTAAGGTAGGTAGTCTAGACCGAGCTGTGGCTTTGCTTGAATTGACCAGTGGATTTTTGATCGGCTAATGGAAGCGTTGTGTTATACTTTTCTTAAGCCTGATCCAAGAACATTTTGATTTCATTTTTTTTTTATATAATTCATTTCAGCAAGTGCTTGTTAATTTGAACTGGTGATGTTGAGTGCGACTTGATACAGCAAAGAAACGTTACGCGATCAGATTCGGTCAAAGTTTATCTCTCATGCAATCATCCCTAAAAGTAGCGATGAATTATAAGTTTTGAAGTTTCTGCTATTCTACCACAATGCAGCAGTGTATAAAATCATCAACACTTAACGATAGGAATATATGAATGCCAGTTTCTCGATTCTTTGAAATCGGGAACGAGAAACATTTTTGGGATGAAGCATTATCGAATTGGATTGTGGTAGCATAGTTAATTTTTATAGTTATATTTTGTTATTAGTTTTGTTAACCATTCGTCTCTTAACATAGGTTACGAATTGTTGGTGGTTTGGATGCTAACGATTGTAAAAAGCGGTTTTGGACATTTGGGAAAACCAAATAATTTTTTGGTATTAGAATATTAGCACAGACTGAATTTTACATTTGACAGTTGTAATCTAAATAACAAATACATATATATAACCTGAGTTGACAAAATTACTTTGATGCCAAATACATTGGAACTTGACGTTCCAATGGAAATGACCGCATGGTAAGGAAGTTCTACTGTAGTTTTTTGTATTTTTTATTACTTTGGTGCAGTATATCATTAGGTGAATGTCAAACGAAAAGCTTGATTTGTATAAAATTTGGATAGGTTGTATATAAAAATTTGTATAGCGGTGAATTGTATACTAACAGGCAATACATCACTTTTCGTTCAAGAGCTTAGCTTGTACATATGTCGCAAGGGTGTTTTTCAGTTTGTTTTTTGTTTTGCTTTTGGTGTATTTTTATACCATCAGAAGAAGATGAAGTAGAAGTTGAACCTTGTAAAATTTTGCTATGAGTTTATATATGTATATATATATATGTATATATATGTATATGTATGTAAGTACTCTAATTGAATTTTTGGTTCTAGCTAGTTATATATTCTTGTGTGCAAGCTGGAGTGCAGATGGGAATTGCCAATAAGGCATTTTATTTGGACTAAATGGGTGAATGTCGGTCGTTAGATGTATGATATATTGCCATTTTTTTTTTAGTTAATAATATTAGCAACTGCAATGTTATTGTATTCATTGCAATAATTTTATAATTTGTAACAAATTATTAAAAGATCAGTTCAGTTTACTAGAAAAACGTGTTGCATTGTATGATTTGTGGTTTTTGGTTAAGAGATCTTTGTATTCCGAAAATTTCATTTTCAAAATGGACGACTGTCTATGAAAAATTAAACACACTACACACAATTAAACGGGAAAAATCGTTGAGGGAAAATTTTAAGCATTCAGCACTGAGAGGGTTTTTGGCTTCTTATTATGGCATGAGCAGAAGAAAAATAACTGACAGAATTAACAGTGCCATTGAGATCGTTACAAATCATTCTTGGTCTTAATAAATGTGATGGTTTCGAATGAGAAAATTGCTAAATGCAGTCTCATGCAAATATTGATTTTATGGTGCACTACCCTTTTATCTAGCGAGAGCTTGCAACTGTAATGAGTTCTACAATAGCTGCAATAATTAAATGAGCAAAATTGATGTTGGTAATAAAAGATCGCTTCTATTTTGGGGGAAA
Source organism: Cryptops parisi (assembly GCA_034695005.1). Classification (NCBI taxonomy): domain Eukaryota; kingdom Metazoa; phylum Arthropoda; class Chilopoda; order Scolopendromorpha; family Cryptopidae; genus Cryptops; species Cryptops parisi. The sequence goes on from JAQIWH010000174.1 coordinate 11,140, forward strand.
GGTTGTTGGGCACTTTCCCCATTGTAAGTACTCTACAAAATAAAATTGTGTATACATTTTTTTCATTTTTATTTTGTAGAAACTTTATTGGTTTCTGTAAAACAGAAATGGTACAAAGTGTTTTATCCTACCGCATAACAATGAGCTTTGAAGCAGATAGTGTTTTTTTTTTTCATTCTTTGTCTAAATGTCAACACATTGATTTTCTTGTGATATGCATGGTACAGTATATTTATTTCCAGTTTGATATGTCAGCTTCGACATTGCTGATGATGGAAGCTACCAAATAGTGATCTCTTATGAAAAATTTGATATGGTTGTATTGAATTTGAAGATAAACTAAGATGGTACTAGTGATAGTAAATACTTATAGTACCAGGATACCATTGTTTGGCATTCCTTGTTCTGGTCCACTAATTAGACAGTTGGATAATGTAGCGGAGAAAGAAATAGCAAATTATAAACGGGGTTTTAACTTAACGTACCATCTGTTTTAAATTGCTGCTGTTAAATTAAATTCGGGAATGGGAATTGTCTTGGGGCTTTATCGGCATTTATGTATTATTCAAAACCATGGTTTGACATATGGGTTTTATGGATTTTCTACAAATGTTGTTAAATTCATTCTTGTTTCGAGTGGTGACATTGTCCAACAAAAGGTATTTTTGTTTGCTTTTTAATCATGACTGTTCATCATTCAGATTTTGAGCGGATGATCTTATCCACATTCTTGGTTTTTTTGCTGTCAGTTTATATACCCTTTTGCTTCAGTGGGTGCTTGAAACCAGAATTCAATCAAAAAGTTCTGGTGACACTTGTTCTTTTTTTCTTTAAAAAAAATCTGCAGAAGTGGCTGATGGCACAAAATGATGGTGATGGTATCTTTGGCACAGAATCTCTAAGATTCATTCAACTGGTGGTTGGGACATCTTTTGACTAATTGTTAATAAGATTTCTTCATTAAAGAACAAACAAAACATGTGATACTTTTGTTTATCCCTAAAAACTAACTGCTTTCTTGATCCCTTGCTAAAAAGTACTATGAAACAAAGGAAGTGCTCATTTTTGGTGGAAAGTCAACAATGAAAAAAAGTTATGAATCGCATTGGGTATCATGACTTCTTAATGGTAGAATTTGCAAGATGTGATTGTGGATTCTTGATTAATAAGATTTGACTTGTCTAGGGTTTGATTGGCTACATTTGGAGAAACATGGAACTTAATGCGTCTTTAGAATCATATGCACGGAATTAGTTCTAATTGTTTTTCAACAGTTGTGTGACTGTTGGATATCAAGTGAAGTTCGCCCGCCAACAATCTTAACATGAGCTCTCTTCTGTTTCGTAGTATTAAACATTGTTATTTCTGTTTTGGTTATCATCATCACCCTTTTAACTTTCCTGGATTTCTAATTGGGTTGCCTGTGTTGCAGCACTGCCTCCACCTGCACCAATCCCCATTCTCATGCCTGGTTCCACCACCATGATGAATCTCCCTAGCACTCCCAGCACCTCCCGCCAGGACTCAGGTGAGTCTCGCTGAGCCTTTGCTATTGCTTCTTGAAAACCTGATGCTTTATTTAGTGCAATTATTTTTGTTTTTTTGTTGTTTTTTTAAGTTGTAGCTTTTTATATTGTGTTTTTGTTTGTGGAGAATTGGTGCATGGTGGTTAGGGGGGAACTCGAAAAAATTACCTTGTCAGAATTTCCAAAATTTATTTGTGGAGTGTTGTTTTCGTGCTATCACCATTGTGGTTCCTGCCCTGACACTGCTTAATTTGCCCGTTTAATGCAATCGGTTTTGATGGATTGGATGAGAACGTAACTAGGAACTACATAGTTGGTTTTCCAACTTTTAGTACCATGGAGGAAACATAGAATAATACTCTATATTTAGCATATAGTTAGCAATAACTTGCAATTTTGTGAAGGGATAACAAATGGTTGGCAATTTTGACACCAGTCACCTCTGCAATTGCTGCATGAATCAGTGGTTGATGATTTTAACATATAAAAGAGAATAAGATACATCGTGACTGTAAATGAATTTTATATAATGACACATACCAGATGACAATGATATAATTTTCCTTTAGGGGAGTTTTTCTAAATTTTCTACAGCCCTGTTCAATGTTAGGAAAGTTACTAATGTTTTTCTAAAATAGAACATTGTTTCATTAGACTGCTTCCATGACTGTGGACATTTGAATGTAAACATTTTAAAATATTTCAAGTGTTAATGATTAGCGCACATACTGCATTAGAAACGGAAACATTGTCAATTCTGTCTTTTCAGGTTATTTGTTTTCATTTAGAGACGTCATTCACCAAGATGGCGCTTTTGGTGAGGTCTTATAGTCATAAGTTTATTGGTACAGTATTGTCAAGTAGACCATTTTGCATAAGTTGTTCCACCAGGTGTATGATAGTGTGTATCGAGTAATTGGGTGGGGTTCGGCTTGGAATTAGTATTCATCTCAGGTTGAGTACAGTTAGCAATGTTTGAGTTAACATTTTTATCAATGATAAAAAAAAAAAAGATTGGCGCTTTGACATTAGACTAGTTGCCGTGCTCTACTCTGGGCGAAGCTACCAGTCCTGGTGAAAAATCAGGGACTCTTTTGATAAAAAAAGTTTCAGAGCTTGATTCATATGCATCAAGACATTTACGATATGATTTTTTTGCATGCTTATTTTTATTTCAGTTTAATTAATAAAAATAAAAATTGGGAAGTAGGTGTGGTCACAATGCATACTCCACAAGCATCAATTTCTTGTGCTGTTGCTGCTTTTTTTCTTTTCTATATTTTGTTTTGGAATTATCGTATAATATCATAGTTATGGCAAGTTGTTTCACGCTTCTGGTTAGAAATGTTGCATTTTTAAGCAGATGCCGCAACTTGCAAAACTACTGTATGCATTTACTCTTAATTTTTTGGTAAACCTTATATTGTGAATGTTACATGCGAAGTGTGCGATGAATAGCTTTACAAATTTATTTTATTTGCCTATTTTTATTTTTTTTTTTTAAACAAATGGTGCCTTAAACACTAGGTATTAAACTATAATGTTTGGTTGTCTGGACTGATCTATTTTTTGATTTTTTGTTGAAATCATTTTATGATGAACGGTGCAGACTCTTCCACACTATTTACCGATTCCCTTTCATAAACATTGTTCATATACACTGTTTTCGACGAATTATTTTTTCAAGGAGCAACTTTTTATTTTCATAAAAATTATTTTGGAGGGGGCCCGAATTTCAATTTCTGTACATAGAAAAATTATTTATCCAACACACAAAAAAAAAAAATAAAAAATTTGTTGTTTACCAATTAGTGGTGGCTTGCCTCTTTCTTGTGGTGTTCGTCAACACTAACAAATAGTTGAAAACCATCGACCGATTATAATTGAGTGGAAGTTCTACGGGATTTGAGGAATCGTGTGTAGTAACGTGCTAAAACCATGAAAAAGCGTTGCGATAGTTGATCCCAGTAGGCTATATTACGTACAAAAAGTATCTAAAAGTTTGTATGCTCGTAAGCATTTGTTGGTTTTAATGCGTACGACAAGAATCTTTATTCGAACAGGCCAAAATCACCTACTTTTATATTAGGTATGTATGCTTTTATCAAATTTCATTTTTTTTCCTCCAATTTTTTTGCATTTGTATATATTATCTTTTTCATTTTTTCTCAGCAAAATGATTCTCGAGCTTTACAAAGCAGTTTTCTAAAACATCGATGAAATGCATCGTAGTGGTTCGTTGGGAATTTGTGGATCATTTTGCTGATTTAATTTCATTCCAAAATCTTGCAAATAATTTTTTAGCTGTACTATCTCGTGTTGTGCACGTTCATTAATATACTTAATTAAAATTATAAATTTTTAAAAAAAAAATAATAATTATAAAAATTACACATCTGCATTTCCCTTTCAGTCTTTTTTCTCTTCTCGCTCTTTTCGTTCATTTTTTATTCCTCATACATTTTTTTCCCAGTTGTCTCTTTTTTGTTGATGTCTCCAATATGTTCTTTTTTTTGGGTTCCAGAGTCGAAGATCGTTCCCGACCGCTTAAAACCTCGGCCGTGCAAAATCTGCAACAAAGTGATCAGCAACGCTCGCAACATGTTGAAACACATGCTGGTTCACAATCCTGTCAAGATCCCGTACCGATGCGCCCTCTGTCAGTGCGAGTACAGTCGTGAAGAAACTTTGCGTTGGCACCTCAAAGCAAAACACGGCATTGTACCCAATCGTAACACTTCCCATTTTGCTTCCAGTCTTTTCCATCATCATCAACATCTCTGATTATATGCCGAAACGTGGAAAAGAGACTATCGAGAACTGACTGCAAACCATCATCAGGATATGCAACCAATTTTTTCATTTATGGATCTGTTACCGAGCACAGATTGATATACAAGTTAACATGTTCAAAATATGAAATATTTATAGATCGTTTGTTGTATCGAAGAATAGAGCTTTAGCTGCATTTTATATATCGGGGTAGCTTTATCCACCTGTATGTTTTATGTTAGTAACGTACTGTTATCGTTCGACGAACTGGGTCGTTTCGTAGGCCAAAGTATTTTGTACGTGCATCGATGCATAGTTTTAAACGGTGCTTTGAATTTTTTTTTTGTGTGTGTATTTTTATAGCTATGTAAAATATTTTGTTGATATATTGTATTTGTTGATAGATTGGTGTGATATGTTTAGCTGAATTGTTTAGGTTAGATTGAGAAATTTTATAAAAGTGTGAGGATCAGATGTTAATGAATTGTTATAATTATTAAAAAACAAGATGGTACATGTGAGTCAATCGTTATATCATACATAGTTGCTGTGTATTAGCAAGTTTTGAGATACATATATATATATATATATACAGATATATAAACTACACATAAAAATGCCAATAAACATGTGCTGTGTTATGAATTGCCGAGTTAATGTTGCTGCTACATTGTATTCTGTTGCTGTTACAAACTATGTAATGGTCAATGATAAAAGTTAATCTTTTTTATATTCTCGTATTGCGTTCATCTTTATTATTTTTCACGACAGCTGCATCATGAAGGAATTTATAACAAAATTTAATATTTGTGGTAATAAAAAGTTATGATTATTGTTTTAAATTCCTTCATTTTGCATTATTCTTGCAGGCAGTGCTGCCATTTTTGTTTTGATCATAAGAGTGTATCTGAAGAATTTTAACCTACACTTGTCATTTTTCGTCTGCTGTTTGGTTGTGGTCAGTCTCTGAACAAGACTATGTATTTTGACAAAAACCAGGCAGTGGACTGGTCCAATTTCGACTAGAGTCAAGTGCAGATTTCGGAACTCTTCAGATATACTATAAATCGGTGAATTTTAAACCGTTCGAATAGGCGCGTGCACCCTGCGGATTACGGTGAATCGAAAGGACTGAAAAACACAGTTGACTAAAGTGCAATGAAATTCCCGACATGCTTTTTCGTAGTTTGGGTCTTGTAAAAACCAAGACTTTATCAAAGTTGGAAACCGATTATGTCTCGGTTTTTCTTTTAGCGAATGCCCCCCACGCTGTGTTGATTGCTATGCTAGTTTCTGTATTTTGGGCATATGCGTTGTGTGTCGTTGGTTCGAATGCTCATTGCACTTTTTCTGTGAATTTCAGGCCCTAGACCGTGTGACATTTGTAAGAAGATAATAAGTAGTGCTTCAAACATGAAAAAGCACATGGACATTCATTGCCGTCGCGTGTACACATGTGAGGAGTGCCGGTCCACATACACTTACGTGGACAGCTTGCGGAGACATTTACGGGTGAAACATGGCAAACGCTTGAAGAAGCATACTTATTAAACATAAAAAAAAAATCATGTTGAACCAAAGCCTCTTCCAATGACATCCAAACAAAATACACGAGACAATGTCTGGTATAAACAGCATGCAGCAAATGTCTTGTGACTTCGTGTGTAGTAAACTCTGTAGTTTGGTATATGTGAATAGTTTTGTTTGGTTTCTTCCTCTTTTTTTTAGAGTAGGAGTGACAAACGGTGTGCATGAAATATGAATGACACTTTAAAAAAAAATATAAATATATATATATATATATATATCTCTGCTGTTAGACGATAATGCAAACACTCAGGAATCTGAAAGTCTCTGGGAATGTCCATGTCCGATGTTTGGTTGTGTGAAAAAAAAAACATGCTTTTGTTTTTCGTTGAATTCAATGTTTTAACATCTGAATACGTTAGTTGCAATGGTTGATGAAGTGCCAAAGTTTCAGGCATAACTTATTGGAGCTTGTAACCAAAGTCCAGTATAGTTGATCTCTTTCGTTTCAATGCAGGAGTATTTGTTGGTTGTTTTAGTGTAGTTTGAGGTTTATGATTATTGAAAATCTTGCATTCAGTAGATTCTACTATGTTTTTTTTATCTTCTAGTCTGCTATTTTTGTTCGATTTTTCTAGTTATGTGCGATGTTTTAAATGCAAGCTCTTAAATTGTGTATCAATGTTAGGAACAGTGATGGTCCATGATACTTTTATTGAAATATTGACAGGGTTGAAATGTTTGTTCACAAATCATAATCGAAGGTGGGAATCACAAAGTTAATTTCAGGGCACGTACAGTATGTGTTAGTACCACATGTAAGCTTAACCGAAACTTCTCAAGCAAAAACTGACAATGCAATGTTTGTAGGGCTACTCTTGTTGGTACATAGTAAGTAAGTAAGTAAGTAAGTAAGTTCTCATCCGATAAATGGTACGACAGGGTTGCCGTTCATTTATTCATAGTGTACTGGTGATCAAAGAGTTATTCAAGGCCACTTTTATTCTCAATCAGAATTTTAAAGTTTACATTCCGTTTTTGTAATAAGAAAAATTCTCTCTCCCAAGTTTGTTTTGTCCCTTCATTTGTTTCAAGTTCATTTTTCCTAAATCAATTTTGGTGATGGACTAAATACAGTTAACATGGTTAATCATGTGTTTCGGCATGCTACATTAATGTAGTGAAGCATATGAAATATTTTGCTAGGCTTGGAGCAATGGATAATTGTGGCATTCCGATTGAATATTGGATGTTAAGGCACTGCCGTTGAGCACTAGATGTTCGGGTGCCAGTTTTTGGTTACAGCTAAGTAACAAATGCTGAATTATTTTAGTATAAATATTTAGCGTATATTTTTGCTAACAAAAACGTGTTAAAACTAAAATGCAAGTAGTATGTTACTGAGATAAGAACAAGATTTAGGGCAAAATGGCAGTGCTCGTATGTCTAAATCGATATTCTTTTGACATATTTAAGCTTACACTGTATTTGTGTTACATCATATGCTTAATATAATGAGGATATCCAGGTACAAACAAATCAGAAAACCCTTTTGCGAACTGGCGTAGCGCATTTATTGGGCGTATCATTATACTGTGGGTGATGGACGTGATGAACAAATGTCATTCAGCGTGTGCCAAAATTTCTTCAAATGACATCAGAATACGATCTAGGAGAATGGCTTTGAAACAACTTGTGGTCAAAAAAATGTTTTAAATCGAAATGAAAATGTGCAATGGTGTCTTGTCAGTGTTTTGTTTTACTGGCTTTAAACAAGTTCCTGTGAGAGTACAAATGATGGAATACACGGGTTAGATTTTTGGTTATTTTTATGATGATTATTTTTTTGTTTTACGAAAAAAAATGAAATATCTACATTTTATGTATATGTTATAGATTTGTTTGTTTGTTTTGACAAATTTTATTTTGTGTGTTGCAAATATTTTTTGTTTCACTTTAGTTTGTAAATTTTCATGTGCCAATGCCTGCAGACAACTGTTGTAAAAAATACGTGTATGTTTGCCGTTATATTTATTATGATTATTTTTCCAGCTGCCAAGCTAATGTGTAATTATGATTTCATTTTTATTGAATGAATTATGTGAATTGTCAAAATTTTATTTCACACAATAAATTTTGTTGGTTTATTGCAAAAAAGTGTTTTGAGCGTTTTATGTATATCTTTGAACTCGGACATCAACATGCACCATTTCATCTCAGAAACAAAAAATGTGTTTATAACGATGTAAATCCATACACTGTATCCCATATACATATATAAAATACAGATGTGTATTTTATACAAATAAACTGTTCACCAGTTGAAATAGGAGTTGAATTTTGCCGCTCGGAAAGACTTCGGAATCATTTGCTGATTCGAAAAGGTTTTTAGTGTGGAAAGGTACTGTTGGTTTGGTTGTTTTTGTTTGGTTTTTTTGTTTTTTTCGTTTTTTTAAGTTTTGTTTTTTTGTCATATTTTTTTCACAAAATATATTAATTCTTATTTATGCTGTTCATCATTTCTTCAGCACTTTTTCTTCACCTATCTATCATTGGAAAATGTAGTGTGGAAGAGTCTTTTATAACCCATTGCCTTACCATATACATATACACATTTATAAATGTACCATATATTTATAATATAGGTTTTGTTTTTCATTCTAACATGCGCGACACTTCGAAGATATCAATTAAATTTTATTGTCGTTCATATTGTTCAAAAACTTTCGTGTATCGAATCGCCATGATCGCAAACTTTATTTATTACGTTTGTTTCAGGAAATTGGACATATACCGAACGCCTAAAAAATTTGCAACCGAGAAACGTATCGTGCCACTAGGGCAACAGTTGTAATGCCACCTGATGAGAAGTCTGTGTTTTACAACACATGTAGTTGAAGCTATTGCACAGATAGTGTCAGAATATGATTCGATAAACAGACGCACGCAGGTGATTAAATTATATATATGGTATAGTTAGTGAAAGGGAAGTAGCGGATTTTTCATCTAGGGTACATACAAACCAGTTGCTATAGCTTTGATGATGTCTTCGTTGCATTGCTAGTACAGATATTGTTTACATTGTAGGTTTTTTAACTAGGGTTTTATTTTTTAATCTGTTAGAAAATCAAGGGTTGCTTGGTTTTATTTTCTTTGTGTGTGATGTTATTTTATCAAAGAGTGATATCAACACGCCACAAAATTTAGCACCGAATTATTATTTCTTCTTTTTGTTAAATTTTATTTTGCGAGTTGAGGATGTCATTTCTGACTCTTAAAATAGAACGCTTAATTGTATCAGATCCTTGGTGGGCTGTTTTACATCATTGCAAATTGTGCCACAAAGCATTGCACTATTAGAGAAATTTAAAGCAAGTCCAGCATATAACGATTTTTATCCTTGCAACGTAGTGGCAGGAGGTCAATTTATTGTTCCTGATTATATGATAATACAATGGGTGAAGACTCTTGGCATTAAAAAAAAAACAAAAAAAAAACTAATCACTCGACCACAAAATTTTCATCTTTGAAAATTATAGCACGACCCACGAATTATCATGTGCAAAAATAAGTTTAACTCTGTACATTCATGTTTCACTATCTTACAGTCAAAAAGCAACCGCTACTTTGGACACTGTCGAGAATGTTCCACGTTGATATGATAATTCAGAGTACACCATGTCTACATTTTAAGAATGGTTACAGAACATTATGATCATTGCATGTAGAATTTTAATGTTTTCGTTTTTTTATTATTCAAACATCAAATTAATATGAACAAATGTATTAGAACACATTGTGTTCGAGCCAGCGGTTGCTTTCTAACCCTTGTGGCTTAGCTCGGTCCCCTACTCTAAACCACATAACTAAAATAAGTAAAATAATTTACTTTACCGACTAGGTAGCACAAAATCTTTCACACTGACAACGGTTTGCCGTACCTAGAGGATTTTTGATGTTGTTAAATTGAAGAAGAAAATAAGAGAGAGTTTCAGGAAATTTTATAGCTTGATAAAGCCTCTAGGTGGGAGGCGAAACGTCATCGGTGTGAGAGATTTTATGTTACTCAGTTGGTAAGGTAGATTATTTCACCTATTTTTATTAACTCTTGTGGCAAAATAGTGAAACCATGATAGTTTCTTAGATGAAGCCAATCGGAGATAAGCTTTTTGGTTGGAACTCTAAATTCAACATACGCTCAGCTTTTGGTTTTATGTTGTAATTTCATTAGCCAAATAAATGATTCAGCTTAATTCCAGTTAATCGAATTAAATTGGCTATCAGCACCTTAAATTTTGGAAATACTATTTTTCTATGATCATGATAATCAATGGGTCATTGTTTTTCTTATTTCTTTATATAAAACTTAAGGCACATTGCATGCTAACTTGGTTTTCGTGAAACCGTTGAATCATTTGACATCACTGACGTACCAATTTCGTTTCGATTTTTTGTAGTGTTGCGGCGGATTCCCGAACGATTACGGCCACGTCCATGCAAAATCTGCAACAAGATCATCAGCAACGCCAGCAATATGATCAAGCACATGTTGGTGCACAATCCAGTGAAAATTCCGTTTCGCTGCTCGATGTGCGACTGCAAATACAGCCGCGAAGAAACCCTGCGCTGGCATTATAAAGTTAAACACGGAATCACACGCTTCCCTACGAATCGTGACGGCACCGAAGACATGGCGGCGTACGCAATGAACAGGCCACCGTTAGGCCCCGAAAATTCCGAAGCAATGAACATCAATGACACACGACCCACGTGGATCCCTTCAACATCTTTGTAACACATATGCAATTCGATTAATTTTTATTCTTATTTTTTATCCCATCAGAAAAAGAATCGTACCCACTACTTCCTTATATTTATTTTATAGTTGCGTCACATTGTTGAATGTTCTCATTGGTGGTAAGGGTATTTCATTGTAAGTTGTTTTCATATATATATAGTTATATATATATATATATATATATATATAAATATATATATTTCTTAATATGGTAGGCAAAAAGATTAACCATGTTAATGTGATATTTTATTGAGATTAATGGGGCCTTGCTTCATTCTGGTTTTTAATTCCACCACGTTATTTTTAAACAAAAACAAATCAGCAAGCTTATTTATCATCCAATGATCATGTTTTATTATTTTGTTTTGTGTGTTTTTTTTTTCATTTGATAGTCTTGTGCATCATTTTTTTTTTATTTTTTTTTTTACATTATTACCATAGCATGGTAATACACTGTAAATAATTTATTAACATCGAGAAACATAATGCATGATATACAATAGCTGTCCTTAAATTCCAAAGCTGTGGTGATAATCATTACTAGCTGTGCTCTATGGGGCTCTCGCCATCAAACAATATTTTTTTTGCGACTTTTTGTTTTATTATTTTGTGCAAAATGTGTAGAGATGTATGCAGATTATTGCTATCCATTGATCAAACCCTTCAGATGCAGTTTTAACGAATTTTATTTGATCCAGAAAACGATCTTCATGCACATACACTTAGAAGTCGTTACGCTCGAGGTGGATTTGTGGAGCATGCAAAAGATTCAGCAGCAATTATTTTCGGGATTTGTTGCAGTAAATTTGGTTTGATGTTACCAAAAAAAAAACGTATTTTATGTTGAATACTGTATGTTTCAAAAATTGCTGATCGTACCATTTCGAGTCGGAGTGATAGGCTCGGATGCAATTTTAGTACAGCATGCGAATGATTCACTATGTCGAGAAATGAAAGTTGCCAAATGATTTTATCAATCAAGTTACATATTTTTTTGTATCCGACATAGATTGCTGATTATATGCATTTATTATGAGTTCAGCTAGGAATCGTACCAAGAAGATTCATCTGGTTAATTAAATTCATAGCATGAAAACATTCGATTCCTGGTGCAAATCATTCAGTCTTGCTATGAAACCTTTTTGTGACTAAATTTGTAATTTTCAAACGAGTTTTTTAGCATCGCAAATCCATCCAAACAATGAGCGCCCTTACGACCACTTATCAGCTATCATAACGTTCAAACCAAATTAGACAAATTTCAAACTTGCACCCACACACACACACATTCGCGTACTTCCAACAGTATTTGTGAAAAATTCAACCCATTTTTTGTTTTAATCTTATTATCCGTCATGATTCGGTGCGATGGTGAGCCACAAATCGTGAAATACGATGTTTATATCTTTGTGCCTCTTCGTCCAGCTAACATCGTCACCACTACAAATGCTAAAACAGTAATTCGACTTTACGACAGTAAAACAGAAATTTCTACAGTGCTATTAACAGTTTTCGGATAGCGAGGCTTGAGATTTTTCAAAGAAACGCATGTGCGTAGTTTTTGATTTTTGCACTAAGAAAATTTCAAAACTTTATTTATTGAGAATTGAATCATTTGCTGACCTCTAATTACATTTCATTGGTTGATTCTTGATTCATAATAGAGATTGCTGACTGAATTTGACATTTGGTTTAAAAAATACTTGGCAAAGTGTTAAAAATGTTTCACGGCGCCACATCAACAGTATGTACCTTTGCATCATTGACATCGAATCATGATGGTTATATAAAGAGTATGCAAATCACCAACAACATCGTTTGTTGGGCACCAGATTCTAAATTTCACGACGCAAGAGTACCTTACCTTCATCTCACACGTTCTCCACAGTATGCAAGTTCATATCATTTTCCAGCGTTAACAAAATACCTGATTATTCTTCACAAAATGAATACATCCCAAACCACAGTAGTACAAATGAAAATAAGAGCACATATGCAAACAACTGTTCATTTTTAGTAACAATTTAAAAAAAAAGAAAATTCAACATTGTTAAAATGTAAAAGGGGTTACAAACCAAACGAAAAACAAAAACAACTTGTGGCTTATTTTCATATAACACAGCTATCTTTTTAAGTCTATTTTACAGCTCTACAAAACACTATAAATCACGCAGAAAACAGATCCAATCTCATCATATGTCCATTGTCTCATCTTGAATTGTCCGTTAAAAATTTTAAGAGACTTGCGTTTACAGAAACAAAGGTTGCGATTCATCGAGGTAATTCATATGCTTGTTACAGAACATCTTTTCTCCTGTTCGTAAAATGCTTGGTGCCACTTAGTTTGGTGATCGTATGAAAGAATTTTTTCCTTTTATAATCTTCGATATCAGAACGAGCTTTGCAGAGCTAACATATCAGATTAACGAATGAATTCCTGATTTTGCTTGAGAAGGATTACATTGTTAATTAGTGACAAATTGGAAACCTCCGAACAAATTCAGCCTAAAGTGTTTGTTAAAGTTATTCTGCTAAACTTGCAGGAAAGTTTGGCAGCAGTTCGATTGATATAATACGCTTTATGCGTAAAAAAGAATTTATGTTTTGCTTTAGTATCGTTTGATACATTTTTATTGATTCTGGCGAATAAGTTTGTGTACTTTGTTTTTTAATTTTTTTTGCGAAAATACTGCTGATTGCAGTTTTTCACTATGAACTCGACACGGCGTTTGTGCCTGTTATAGCCAATTTTTTGTTTAGAGTTTTTCTGTAACTCACTGCAAGTTATTTGTGCATTTTTGAAATTACTCCTACGAGAGTTTGCAACTCGATAGTCATTTTAAAACAGCTGAAAGCCATAGACCATAAAGACATTTCAAACATGTTTATTACTACTGGTTACCTACCACTCATATACTTATCCATAAAAATGAGTACAGTGAGCATTCCATTATGACCTAGAACTATTTACGTTTCATAGGACCAGTTCCGTGTTTTCCCCTACCTAGTAGGCTATGTCGACGTGCATAAAATTTATCTCCCATTTTGCAGAAAAATATATTATGCATCTGTACTGGCAGAATTGAAAACAAAATATTGCTATTATGTAATTTTGATTGAGTCCCAAACCTGACCCTGCCCTATAAAAGCACCATCGATGATGAATGTACTATGTGGGGGGTAGTATGGAACTGCAGCTCGTTTCCTTATTAAATTAATACATCATGAATTTGTACATTTTAACTACATTCAGATGTTCATATCTATCAACTTAAGCTTATTTTGTTTATAATTATTGTTTCAACAGTAATGTTAACTTGACGACAATTTTAAAGGTAAAGATGACCCATCCTATTTTCCAAATTCACCAATGAAATGCTTAAATTCATGTAGTGCAATCCAATTGGTTATTAATTTCTATAGGTAGACACCTGGTGTGGAAATTTTCAACCGTTTGCATTGAATTCTGATCCAGTATGAGTTGCAGACTCTCTTAGATACCTCTGTCAATTTTTTTTTAAAGTTAACTTCAGTCGACACAGTATTTGCATCGTTCAAAAAATATTTCCACGTCGACCGAACTGTCAGCGTTTCCTCTTGTTTTATACCGTGAATCAAAATGTGTTTTTTTTTCTTAATCCGGTGATGTAACATTGCTTGGTTCTTTTGATCACACTTCTTCTCGCACCAAATCGTTTGCTTTATGCAAGCGGATTTTTTTATTTGTGCCAAATTTTTTGTCTTTTGCTAGCCCTAAGTTTTGTAAGGAACATATTCTGGGGACGAATTTCATCTATCGAGTCTCATGCCAAGATACCGTTGATGAGCGCTTATGAACAAATCAGTTTCATTTGTAGTCATAAGGCAATCATAAAAATTTTTTTGTGAGTGTCACATAGTTTTACAAGATTTTGTTTTTATAAACATGATGGAATCTCCAACACGTAACATTGTTGTCAGCTATTGCTGCTGAAAAAAAAGCCACAAAAACCTATTCAGTGCACGTTGTCTAACAACATTTACCAAGTGCAGCTAAGGTCTTTTTTTTTATGTGAAAGAAAATAATTTGTTGGTGTTGCCAAACTGTTGATCGAAAGGATGAACTTAATATATATTGACTGAAATACTCTTTTCATGCGCCAAATATTTTTCTTTTTTATATAATATATATTATATATATATACTTAATGTTTCTTGGATGTCTAGTTTTTTCTCGCATATCTCTTTGAGTTTGGACGTCGATTTTTTTTTCTCCTGGAACTGTGGGTGCCAAACCTCGTAAGGTCTCCCGTCATCGAACTTATTTTTTATTTGTATCATAGTGCTTCTATTCCATATAGTTAAATGTTAACATGAATGTATGGTTTTGTTGATCTCCGTGTAGAGTAACCTCCCCCCAAGTCCTGAAACAGGATTATTTAGGAAGAAAAACAAAAAAGCTAAATGGATAGTGCTTCCGCTGTTGTAGATTAAGTGTATCGACTTATTATTTATATCGTAACAGAAAGTATATTTACACTTTTATTTGGTTTTAACAATAGCAGCTAGATATGGCTATATGGTTTCTATTTTATAGCATGTACACATGGTTTTCTACAGTGCAGTACTCTTCTGTTGAACCATAACTCAGGCATGTTCTCAATAATAATAATAATAATAATAACAGTTAACACCATACTCCTCAATATGAAATCGGGTGGCCAACGAAACCTCAGATGTTATCTTTATTGCAAACGTTAACACCATCCACAATTTTTTGTTGCTCTATCTCGTAGTTTCGGTCGCTCGAGACAAAGTTCTTGTTTTCCACAGTTAGACTATTACATACATACATACATACATCAGGAACAGATCCAGTTCCGAGATCTCTTGTTTCAAACAGTGTTTTGTGTTTGTTTTATGTTGTGTGTCTTAAGACCACGCCAAATTTTTATTTATTTTAATGATATGTTAAAATTTTATGAAACTCAACTAGAAATTCTCTTTAAGTTGATGTTGAGTTGTTTGTTTTTCTTTTGTTATTTTTTTTTTCACATTGAACATGAAACTTATGTTTTGGAGCAGTATCTGAGTTACGAACTTCCGACTTGCATACAACACATACTTACAAACCAGTTCCACCAATGCTGTTATATTATAAATTTGTTCTTTCAGTCAAACCACGTTGCTGTTAAGTGTATCGTGTGTTACTGTATTTGGCATTAATGTTTTTTTTGTGTCTGATCTTGTTTATGCCTATAGGCCTACAAAGGTACATTCTATAATATACTATGTATTAAGAGAGACACGTTTTTTTTAACTGATGTTGGATACGAACAGCGCCTGTTTTAATTTACTTAAATTTGACTTAAATATTGGCTTAGGAACGGAACTTGTTCGTAACATAGGGACTGCTTATACATGTCAAGAAAGAGCAGCTAGAGTTAAATGAGTTTGTAACTGTTTTGATTCCTATAATTGTCGAAAGCTATAGAAATGCTTCCAGAACATAGCCTACCAATAGAGGAATCAGCAGCGTTCTACTTAAAAACAACCTATCAAACTATTCTTAACAAATCGCATTGTGATGCATGTTGAACTATTAGAAATGTGACTGGTGACTAAAATGTATTTAGTACAAGTAACGCAGTGATACCTGGTGTGGAATTTACCCACTGCTGATATCGCTCGTTGCATTACAAGCTCTAGCTCCTCTACATGCGTGTTCAATATAAATAGAGTTCATGTGTCAAAAATAATTTATGCTTGTATTATGTGCAATTAGTTAAAAGTTTTAACATTCTATATATTTTTCTGAATATTTTATTTAAGTTCTGGTTTTTTAAGTAGATTAACATATAATTATAACAATATTGGCAGCATTGTGTTGCTACAAGATCTGATACATGGCCAAATTGTAATTTTTATTGTTTCAATATATCAAAACTCGATTCACAATTTGTTCCCCCAATTTCGTCAAGAACTTAGTCAAATTTTTTGTTTGAGTTATCGTAAAAGCAGTTTATGTGAAGGAGACGAACTGGATCTGTAAATAAGCGGTTCTTTTTGGCAACTCTTTCTATCTCTGGTCAGGTTGCAGTAACATTTCCACAGCTACCTCTGAGTTCTTATATCGAATACAAATCTTCCTCGTTCTCCATCAACCTCACGTTTTCAGCTCCAAAGGTTTCAATTTTTTGTCATTCTTGAAAGTTGATGAACGTCTTTGTACGAGTCGTCGTCTTTATTTTTGTAGATCTTCATTATTTTTTATAGTCATCTATATTCTTTGGGTATCTTAAACAGACGAGTCATTTTTCATCACCGTTCTACAATATCACTGCGACAACATGTTGGGAAAAATTTTCAAACCTGGAAAACATCCTTTAAGCTTCCATAATACTCGTTAGCGAAAAACCGCTTCTGCTTTTTGTTTTTCAAAGAAATCGAGGAAAACACAAAATAATAAGGATTAAATGCTTTGTTTTTTTTTCTGTTTTTTTGTTTTTCATCATTGTACCTGTTTATAGTTTTTTGTATGCATATATTATATATATATATATTATATTTTTTTCAAATTTTTTTGTACATTTTTTTTTTTTTTTGCAGATTTTGTTTTTTTATTTCAATTGTTTCTTGCTTTATATGTCATATAGGAGTTTTTCTAATATGGTATTTATAATACGATATGCTTATTAGATCGAATTTAACCTTGTAGATATCCTTAAATTATTATCTGATTTGACTTGATAGGTTGATCAGTGTTCATAACAGTAATAATATGATATGAATATCCATGTTGCATCAGATATTAGCATCTCAAGCGAATAATATAGATTGAACTGAAATGATTCTAGGAAGAAAAACAAACAAACAAACAAACAAAAAAACTGATCAAAAAAGCGTATTTTTGTTACAAAATATGTGCTCGGACAAGAAGCGTATTATTGAGAGAAAAATGAGAGAGAAAGATTTTTAAGTCAATACGACTTGTGTGATAATTTATATACAGTGAATATTATTAACATAGGCTAATCAAAGGTGTATTCAGTGTAATTTTACGTTTACGCTTTTTGTATGGGAAAGAAAACATGTAATTTTTTTTTTTTTTATATGAACAAACCATATATTGTGATCTTGGAATTGGCCAAATTTATTACGGTCTGGAAGTAAGAGACTGACAGTGTTATTATAACGTTTTTTAATTGTTTCCATGTTGTGGAGTTTTTTATAGTACTTCCAAACTGCACAGCCGTAGTAGATGAATGTGTGACATCCAGTCGAAACAAAACGTTCATTTGTGAGGCATTTTAATTGTAGGTGGATTTGTAATCTAATAAATAGGAAACAAGAAATCAAATGCAATTCGTTTTCTTTTTCATCATCCAAAAAGTGCATGGGCATGAGCCTAGTATAGTTTTACTAGGGCTTAGGGTGAAATCCTACTCAATTGGGATATTACGACATGCTCACTGTCTTATTTTTTTCTTAATACAGTGTGTTTCGTTCCATTCTACATACCTTTCTAAATCGGAGTTAAAAATAACAGACCGAGGGAGGGCACACACTTCTATTGGGGCCTAGGGTAAAATTCTACACAATCGGGGTATGACATGCTTATAATAAGTGTTTCTGTTCCATTTAACATGTTCACTAAACTTTGGTCATAAAGAAAACACTGGGATGTTTATGCCATGGCTCGGGGTAAAATCTTACACAAGTGGGGTATTATGTGTTTGAATTTTTATGCTTATTTGAAACATTATTTTGAAGCATGTTCCATTCTGCATACTAACTAAATTTTAGCTCTAAAAAATGTATGTGTTTGCAAAATGAGCTCCGTTTATCAATGCTATCTATCAATTTCTAACAGTTGTTTCTTTTTATTTTGCAGGGCCAAGAGATCCGATTCAGTGCGTTATTTGTAACAAAATCATCAGCAACGTGTACAACATGAAGAAGCACATGGTGGTTCATAGTCTCAATCGGCGTGAATACAGATGTCGTGTGTGTCATGGGATATTTTCTCACGAAGACAGCTTTCGTCGGCACTTGCGTAAAAAGCATGAAATACGACTGAGTGAAGCATAGCATTGTTGAATGTACGTTTCCGAACCACGATATTAGCACTTGCTGCGCTTTTTGTTCGATTTTTTTTTCAGAGGTACGTATAGCCCCCCCTGGTGTAAGAACTCATTCGCTGCATGCTACTATACTTTTATGTTGGAAAAATTCATTTTGTACTGGTAATTAACCGTTAACATTGACAACAGATCTGACAGTGTGTTCAATGGGTGCCACGAAACAAATTTTTTATTTGTTGTTTTCGATTAGTATCAAATTACTGATACTGTTGCTTTGCAATAAAAATTGCTTTGTTAATATTTTTTGTGTTAAACGTGTTAGGAAAGTTTATGAAAGATTTTTTGCATTCATTTTGGGAAAATGTTGATCTCTTAAAAGAGAAAAAAAAAATCATTCAAATCATTATCGTATAGTTACAATTATTTCTTCGTTTGATATAATAAATTTTATGCATTGATATATCTGTCAGGTCTGTAAATATTTTTGAAATGGGTACATTTACAAGAAACAATTTTTCAGGAAACCGAATTTTCGTGTAGCTTTTTTTTCGTTGTTGTTGTTTATCGCTATAACGGAACTGAATACAAATTATTACAAACCAATGGAACGTTACGAGTTGAACATTTCTCATGGTGTTATTTAGTCTTTTAGTCGTGCTCGTAATGACTTCCGTATTGATTCGGGTATCTTGATTATCATATGCTAATCTATGTGGTAGGTATCATTTTGAATTTATATATTTATGGGGTAAATATATATATGTATATATATATTACTACATTGTATTGACAGGGTTCAGTCGTTAAACGCTGCTTCGGGAATTTATTTTCCTACTCAGTGACTTGAATTATTTTTGGTATTATCGAACCTCCCGTCAAGTTTTTTCTTTTCTCATGGATCAACATCAATCCACGTTTTTTGTGTTTTTTCAACAAATGACAAATTTTTCTGTATCTTATGCAAAAACATCACCTAAAACAAATGCGTTTTTAGCTTCCAAAAAATTAAATTACAAAAACCAACCTGATTCTGTGAAAAAGTACCTGAAATGCAGTTCTCTATATAATCTTGATTTACTTTTTAAACTCCATTGAAAATCATTATTTTCAGAAACAACAATTAAACAGTCCAACTTACATATCAATAATCATCCATCTCCATATTATCAACGCTGCCAGTTTTCATGCAATCTTGTATCAACAATCTGTATTCACCATTCTGAATTAACGTGTAACGAGGATACGTGCGTCGGAAAAACAAGATAAAATTCGGGATTAGGACCATTAATTAATTAATAACAATAAAGAAACATCAAACAACTCAAGGAATATTGCGTAATATTCATTATGGAATATCGTAGTTTTATGTTAGTTTATCTTATCCGATGCATGTGTTCTCGATTACAGTGTTTTTTTACTAATTGTTTTCATTGTTCTTTGTCTACACAGTGTAGATCTCAGGTTGAAACAACTACAAGTCAGGTCACTAAACAGAATTCGTGATACACGCACGAACTATTCATTGCATTTTGGAAGCTTCAAAAAAAAAGTATCGTGTGTCTTTAAGTTTGTATAAGTTGAATTGTCGAGACTACAAGTTATTGAGATTGAACAAAATCCAAGAAAAACGTGTCTTTGAGGGTATTTTGCTGATGACATTAGCAAAGCAAAACAACTGAAATTTGTTGTTACTCGAACGACGACATTATCAATGGGGCAAAAATTAATGGATATTGTTTTTACAATTTGAACATTTGCAAAATCAAAGAAATGTGTCTTTGAGGTTCTGGTTTATTTTTATTGTGGACATTAGTACAAAGCTGCACACCTGAAATTTTTTGTTACTTTAAAAGACATTATTAACGGTAAAAAAATCATTGGTGTTTAATATTTTTTGAACTTGTTGAGATTATCAGCCAATTGTTTGCCGTCTCAATTGGTAGGCCTAGCATTTGTCAGGCGGATTTTCAATAAGAATAAGTGTATTTCGTTATCGACGAAAGACATCCAATGGCATTAATCTGCAGTCTCGGACTTCTTTTTATATATATCTATCTATATATCAACGAATATGTGGTTACATTGCTTAGAATAGCAATGTGTTCGCCAACGCTATCTTGGAAAATTGACAAGTTGCTAACTTCTCTTTGCTGTTAAACAAAATGGCAACTTTAAAGCGTATTGGTACGTAAATCTTTATACTAGCGCAAAGTGGCAATCGAAATCTTTTATTATTTTTTTTTTCAATGTGTATATCTTTGATGTTTCATTTTATCAGTATTTCCCTTCAATCTGTCTGTTTGTTTAATTATTTTTCGTGTTGAGGTTCTTGCAAGTTCAACTGGATGGTACAAAGAACTTTTTCCTTACAAAGTACATATATTTATATTTTATAATGATTTACAAGATGAAATAACTTTTGAAGAGCATTACCGTTTAATGTTTTTTTGTTTATCGTTTGCTTAAGCAAACACCCATTTAAATTTTTGCAGTGATGTTTTGAATGTCATCCCATACTGAAATGCACTCTAAACGATACCGATCATCATTAGAAGTTGGTTTATTTCATATGCACATTCAAGTAGGAAAGTCAAATTTTAAATGTACAAAAAGTTTGTATTATTATTCGCATGGAAAACAAACGTGTTTAAAAGACATGGTGCATTTACTGTCTTTTTGTAAGACTTTAATAAGAACAGAAGTACAATTCTATTTAAAATATATTAAAAAAAAAAAAAAAAGAAGAAGAAATTTGAGGAATTCATCGTTCGATGATTTGCTTATCGAAGATAAATTTTTTGTTTTTTAATATTTTGTCATGGTGACTTTCTTTTCATTGTTATTTGCATGTGTATGTTGGTATAATGTGCAAATTTCAGTTGTCGTTGTAAACCATAGTGAAGTTTATCTTTTATGTAGCAAAGTTATTTAATAAATTGTGGAGGTTTAAACTACTTGTGATTAATTCATGACATTTGGTCACATTTCGGGCGGCAGAAGCAGATCTGCAATATTGAATGGGCAATTTCCAAATTCATTTTTCATCATTGAAATAATCTTCGCAACGACTTGCTTGATGTTACTGCCATTATGGTTTGTATATTTGTAACAGATAGGTAAGTCGATTTTTTATTACTAGGTCTATACTCTATCTAGTATCTGCAAATAATCAACAAATCACACTGCTAAGTATGAGCAACTTCTAACATTTTATTTATTGTTCCACATAGGTATACAAGCATATAACGAATGGTCTCGGTAACATTTTGAAAATTTATAGATACATAATAAACTTTTTAAAATTAATAACTAAGTTACTAAAGAGCAATCTGGCCAAATTGAAACAAAACTCATTGTACATTAGTAACAAAATATTAGTTTTATGCACACTGTTGACAGAACTTTTTAAGACCACAGTATACAAATATCTGTAAAGCTATTTGTTTTATATATAATGTGAAGTAGAAAATGCTATAGTAACCAAATAGCTGAAGAAAACACTGCAATATTAAACTAATAAAAATGTGGAATAATTGACACATGACATTATGATGCCAATTAATGTAAATGTTTTATTTTTTTCTTTTATGTAGGCAGTAAGTAATATGATAAAACACTTTCAGCATAAAATCAATATTTTTATGCAATATTCTGCCTATGTTTATCCAATAATCGAGGCCGAATATTTAAGCATTAAAACATGATAAATTTTCTAAACACTAATACGTGTCATGTTTTAACAAGTTTTTGATTTGTTTTTATTTTATTAATATAATGATTTGTTTATTATGAAGTTTTTTTAAATGTCATGTTCTAAATGTCTTTTTGGATACGGAAAAGACCGTCTTTTTTAATATATTAATTTTTATAAAATATTTTATGACACATGAAAAAAAGGTCATGATACATTGATTGTGAGAAAATTTATTATCTTTTATAAAAAATCACAATATTTGATCGAATGACGTTACAGCAGTATGACGTCATTTAACTATGCATGATGTCATTGCAGGAGTCAACACTAAACGGATCACTACGCGTTTTGACATATTTCGTATAAAAAGTTTATATTTTATAATAAAAATATAAAAAAATAACGATAAGTATCATTTAATAAATATCTACCATAATGTAAAAAAGCAATAATTAACAAATCTGTTATATTTTAAATGAATTTTTCATCAAACTTGAATAGAATTGGTTTACGCCACGGATGAATATAAACATCTCGACGGTGTAAATCGGTTGCTCACAAAAAAAAAGTAAAAAATCGCAAACCCAACAAAATAACAAAACAAATCAACATTCAAGAAAGGACATGAAAATTTTGTTGTAGTTTCTGTTTTGCAATTATAAAACTCTCAGCTTCGACGAGAAGGGTTAGTTGTCCACCATGAAACGAACTAATCCAGCCAATGACCATACGACTTATTTGCTTTTTGTAGTCGAAGTAGATGACCGTATAGTTTGTTATTCGTATCCACTGCAAAAGACTCCATCATGGCTCCATTTTGAACAATTTGTAAGTACAATTAATGTTGTCGTCTGCGTGACGAGAACAATCTCAAAACGCAACTGAAAATCCCTTTCTCTCGCTCTCTGCCACTATGTGAAGGTGTAGTTATTTCAGTGGATAAACGTAAACTAGATGACATTGTCCACTCTTTGCGAGAAATGAGTGGAAGGGTTTGTTTACATTTGTAAACAGGAAACAAAATGTCAATAGATGAGGGGTTGCATTTTTGACATCGATGCTACCAATATAAATTCGTTCTTTATGGGCATAAGTCGCATCCTTTTTTATAGAAATTTTGTTTTAGAAAAATGAATTCATGTGAAAATCAAATTATGAAAACATTTCCAAAAATCATTAAAATTTTTGAAATTATCCTGTTTGAGCTAAATTCGTATTGTATAATATAAAAATGATGAAATATCAACGTCTAACAATTCATCGCCGTACCCTAAGTTTTAAGGTTTCAATGAGTAAAATATTAAATTAATTGAAAATTAATAGCTATTAATTTTTGGGTTATAACACGCATCTTTATATAGGCCTTCTTGTTTGGTCTTGTTAAAAAATAAATATTTGTTTACAATTTTGTAAATAATAAATTTACTTTATTATATTAAGATAAACGTAATATAATAAAGTTATATAAAATGAAGTTGTTGTTTTTTCATTAGACAATAATTAAACAACTATTTCCTGCTTATAATAGACATCAAGGAATTTATGTACATTATATTGAAACGGGGAAAATGTCATACATGTTTTTAACATCAATAATGTTAAATAGATAGAAAATTTATAAAATAAAAATCGCCTTTCCGTGAAAAACAAACAAACATTAAGTAAACTTAAGCGCGAATTAATATTAGAAAATAGTCCTATACTATACATAAATATACATATATATATATTGTTTACAAAAATTGACTCTGCATGTAGCCTATTAAAGAAAAATGCTTAGGCCTATGATACATGACAAGAGCAAATGATAATGTTTTAATTTAAATATATTTTATGTAATAACAAAATGTGTTTTTGTGAAATACATGTTAATATTTTTTTTTGAATGTAAATATATAAAAAATTAATGTTTGGTAATTATAAAATAAATTATCAACATTGAAAATAGTTATATAAAAGTGCATGTCAATTCACTCGATTGCTTACATTCTTGCATACATTTCACGACTCCATTCTAATATCGACATGACATCATGACAGTGTCGTGTTAATAGATAATGAATAGAAAAAGCTATAAATTTCACGTAGTATCACTTTCAATTTCTTGATAATTGTCTGGTTAATGCACCTTTAGTTTTTGCTTGTATTTCATATCCACCCATTTTAGTGTGTTGTTGAATTGACATGCATTATTAATACGTATTTAATGTTATTGCCTCTTGAAAGGTAAACTTTCTAGGCCATATGCTGTGCTGGTGGGGAGAATGTGTTGATGTTGATGAAAGAAACAGTAGTCTAGTCCTACGTGTTCAGTAATCCGACTTTTAGGCAGGTTGCAAGTCAGTACATGAAACTGCAAAAAGATTAAACCTAAAAATCACAGCAATGCAATGATGAACTGTTTATTGCACATAGGGAGTTCTTTATTTTATTTCATTGGTACCTCTGTACAGTACCATGTAGT
This sequence comes from Cryptops parisi, assembly GCA_034695005.1. Taxonomy (NCBI): domain Eukaryota; kingdom Metazoa; phylum Arthropoda; class Chilopoda; order Scolopendromorpha; family Cryptopidae; genus Cryptops; species Cryptops parisi. Next base: position 35,984 of record JAQIWH010000174.1, read on the forward strand.
GTGTGATTAGTGTTGGTGATAAACTGGTTTTTTCCCAATCTCCAGTAATTCGACAATTCACAGTAATCTCACACACCTGCTGGTTCGATTAAAGAGATTCTACCTTATAAACAAAAATGGTGTTTATTTGTTTTTTTTATAATTATGTTGACAATCTATCGACCGAGCCTATTGGGAGTTATATCCTCATTAAGACTGGAATTAAATACTGTACGAGTAAAGTATACTCTGGATTCACAGAGCTTCCCTAAAGGCAAAACAAGCAAAGCTAAAAGTGACATTTTGTAAGAAAGTGCTTGCCCACTGTGGTGGTACATACAGTCAGTAGGTGGACCTAGTTAGTTTGAAACAGCTGTTAACGTTGGGATAAAGATGGGTACTAGCTCTATTGTCCAACCCCTCATCACCAACTATAGTTTTATTACAAGTTTTTAGGTTGTTATAGGCGTTGACAAAAAAAAAAAAGGCATGTGGTTCAATCTAAAGTGGTGATGGTAGTGTTCCTGCTCGTCCCTAACAATCCACTGTTGTGTTATAGCTGCGTAAGCCTGTAGTTGGTGTTATGGTGAATATTGTTAAATTTAAGTTCCATTTATGAAATGTTTGCATTTGGTATAGTTGCGTGAACGTGTCAATTGTGACCAAATTAAAGTGACGTACAAAGATGAGGATGGCGATAATATCAACTTGAACAGTGAAGAAGAATTTAAAGAAGTCTTGAAGGTGATTGACGATGGTCTTGGATGTTTGGTTATAAGTGGACCGATTCATCGTAATTCGATTTCAATGTATTTATAGGTTTACCAACGAATCAACACATTTTTAAAGCTGAACGTGACTCGAATTCAAACTGATGCTAACGATCAATGTCAGCTTGTCGATGAAGAGGGCTTGCCGGTACCTGTAATTAACTTTGTAAATAACCAAATTCTTTCTTATTGTTCTTTTTCTAAGTACTTAACATAGTCATTATTATTTTTTAATTAATTTAATCATTGTGTATTATCATCAGCTTGACCAAGACGAACCTATACCTTCGTCACAAGAACGCTACATGCAGATGAAGGAGAAAAAGAAACGAGAAGTTGCATCACGTCTTATAGATGCCATGAGACGAGACTTTGAACCTGGAGCGATTAATCGAGATGGTGTGACAACTGCAACTAGCACTACGATTGAAACTATTCCGGAGCACGAAACAGTTCCAGCGGTTGAAACGGTTTCGACGACTGAACTTGTTTCACCGACCGTCACTGTTCCGACAACTGAGAATGTTCACAATGAGGGGACCATACCACCTGAGTGGTTCACCAATTATATGGAGACGGTGAGTAGGCTATTTTTCTTTGAGAGTATTGCGATTGAGTGATTAAAATTGAAAATGTGAATTTTGATGATTTGAAAAATTGCAGTTCAAAGGTGACGTGACGGCCGAAGCAGCGAGGAAGATGATGCACCGCATGCAGAAATTCTTCATGAAGGAAGGAATTATATTTCAAAAGGTAAGCTTGTTTTGAATGATTAAACTGTTAACGGCAGAACACCCAGAATAATAATAATTCGACAATGATCTTAGCGTGGGTAGGTTTCTGGCGTGTCATTGGCTGAAACATGCATCGTCCTATGAAAAAGCATCACATGACACTCATCAACATAAGTTTGTTTCAAAAAACGAACCAAGTTTTGAGAAACATCGTTAAAACCACAGGGGTGACTTTGCCAAGTCAGTTTTTCTATAACTATTTTGGTTCTGTTTGGCCGCGCATCAAAGCGTGTTGGCCAGTTGAAAAATTTTGAATAACACGCACTGGTCAAAAAGCAAAACGGGCCAACCCGCTAATAGGAACGTAGGAGGTCAAACCGAACGCGGCCATAATGAAATTTAATTCTGCAAACGCTTCTGTTGATACATAAGAGTTATTATCAGAACTCAAAATATTGTGCTGCCCGTTGAATGACTGGCATTTCACTAGTTAGATATAATGTGCGTAACGATAAACCTAGTATAGTACCATTTTTATTTTAATAATAACCGCAAGAAAGCTCTTATAGATTATGTAATAATAACCGCTGCTATTATTTGAGATGATTGCCTAAATGCTATGTGCTCTATGATATGAGTTCTATCTTAGGTACTATCTTTATCGTCTATTTTAGGCACTACCATGTCGTATACACTAGGTGGAGATTGCAAATGATCAGTGCAGACACACATTACCTGCAGGGGTTACTGAGACATAAATCTATTTCATGCAAATTATAAGTTTGATTTTTCAATGTACGATGCAGTAGGTTATGATGTGCACGAAGACGATTTAGCAGTGCTACATTAGTACGTGTAGTTTTCTCACGATTCCAGGCAGAATTCCCATACGCTGCACGTGTCTGCTTGAAGTAATAGCCTCCCACGAACAGTAACCGCAGGAAAAAAGCAACATTTGCAATAATAATCGCGGTTATTATTCGAATTAAATCGGTATTCGGAATTATTTGTTTTAATTTTTGATTTTTGGTTTGGTAGGATCAAGCTGTAGAAAAGGTTGCGGTGGTTCAGCCACAGAAGGAAAAGGCTGCAGTTGTTCAACCGCAGAAACGTCCTGTTTCTCCACCTATTATTTCGAGTTCTTCAGAAAATAATAGTACGTGTTTGTTTGTTTGTTTGTTTGTTTGTTTGTTTGTTTGTAGTAGTAGTAGTAGTAGTAGTAGCTGTGAAAATAGTTGTATTAAATAATTGATATATAATTTATTTTATTATTTTTTAGAAGTTGTCCATAGAGGAATTGTGTGCGATAACTGCGCCATGGCTGTTGTTGGTATTCGATACAAATGTGGGTGAGGACCTAGATTTAACGTGTATCAAAATTGTTTTGATTTAAAATATTTTTAAAATTTGTATCGTTGATGTTTAGTTAACTAGAAGTTAGCTAGTTCTAGTTTTATCAACAATTTTTCCTTTCACAGAAACTGTACAAAATACGATCTTTGTGAAACTTGCGAGTCGTTGCCCAACATCCATGACAAGTATCACGTGTTTGTGAAGATACGTTATGATGCACGATATGCTGGTTATGAGACCAAGTTTGGAAAAATGATGCCACTCCTGAAACATCCCCTGTACAACGACGCCAAAACTGCGTTTTTATGCTGCGACAAGTAAAATAAACTACCTTTAAGAATCGTCTGTCATTTTCATCTTTACATGGTTTAATTTATTATTATTATTATTATTTTTTTTGTTGTTGTTGATGTTTTACAGAGAGAAAAAGTTACTGAAACGTCTGGATAAACAGGCGTGCAAGTTTGAAAAATATCGAGCAAAGCATGCTCATCGCCATTCAGAACATGAGGGATACGGTCATGCTTCTGAATCGAAGAGCGCTCACGTGTCCAGTAGCCACAAACACAGTTCCGGGCAACAACATGTTCATCTGTCACATTCGCACCAGCAGAAAAACTCGACTTGTAATGCAGGCGCCTGGTGTGTTTCTGGGTACCAAGCAGGAAGTGAACAGGTTTCAAGTGCAAGTTCATTGTAAGTATTTTAATTTACTCTTGTTGAGTTGACGAATGTTTTGGTGGTGGTTTGTAGTATATTTATTATTATTATTATTTATTTTCTTATTTATTCAGTAGACAGTTGAATGCGACTTTCATTTTTGACGAGACTATACCTGATGGAATGTACATCAAATCAGGAATACGCTTCACGAAAACTTGGCGCTTGATGAACACTGGCTCGTTGGCGTGGCGCCACGGCATCACTGTAAGTTACAATACTATCATTTTTTACGTTTTATTTTTGTTTGATGCGGCGTTTCAGAAATGTCACATTAAATGACAGAAATTTGTGATGATTTTAGACAAAGAAAAAATCCAAATGACTTGTTTTTGACATTTAGTTGCAGTGCTTGTGGTCGACTCAAGGAGTGAGCCTGGATAGCAGTAAAGTTCCCGTTCCTTTGTTGTCACCAGGAGAGGAGGGTGTAGTAAGCGTTAATCTCCAGACGATTCGCGGAGATGACCAGAACGAATTAACGCCTATCGAAAGTCACTGGAGTCTCACCTATAAAGGGAATAATTTCGGACCTCGATTGTGGTGCAAAGCTAACATCTATCACGATTTGCACCACTTGCCCGTCGAGCAACAAAATGTCGCCAAAATGATAGCTGAATCTCACGAGCGACAGTTACGGGGTCGAATGGCTGCTAAGAAAGGCGATGCTGCGGAGGTTGTTGTCGAGGCAGTCGAAGTGCAGGTAATCAAGAGGCACATCTCCCATTGGGTCGTCGATGTTTGTATACTACTAATGATGATGGTTTCAGCCCGAGAATGGTGAAAAGGAACAGTCGAAAGCGAACGATCGAAAAGGCCTGACCTTTGGTCGATTGAATCGTTCGAATTGGAAAATCAAACAGTCGGTCGATGGCGAAAAGACCACGTTAAAGCTGCAAAAGGAGACTGTGGACGACAAGATGTTGCAACCCGAATATGAATCTGTTACGGCCACTCCTAACAACACACCTCGAGGTATATAACCTGTAAAACCTGTAAAGCATACAAATGTCAATATGGTTTCAAGACTATGTTTTTGTTTTTTCAGATCTAACTCCTCCAAAATCTCCTGAACCTGGAGAACATAAAACTGAACAGAATTTGATGTCGGAACTTACTATGGCGCTCGAGGATAAGGATAACGCGTTCATGAGTGAAGGTTTGTGCAGCTAAAATACTGATATATTTATGATTGCATACTTTATTTTATTATTTAATAAAATGTACTTGATAATATTTTGTGACTAGATGGGTCCGACTTTGGCGGTAGTCTTGTCAGTTTAAGCAGCACCGATTCCGACATGGGTTACGTCGTCGTCCCAATGCCAGCTTGCTTCAACCTAACCGTTCCTGCTGTCGCTGTTCACGGAGCACCCCATCTCGACGACGTGCCAAACAGCAAATCACCAGGTCCGTATCTTAGGTCTAAGGGTCTCTTGTGCCATAGTTTATTTTTCTATTATGATAGTTTATCATTCTCGGCGTTTTGCAGAAGAAAATTCGTCCGTCACCACTGCGACTGATTCAGACAACGAGACTGCTAAAATACCTGTTGCAAAAGTGTTTCGTGCACCTGATGATTTGAACGATTCCGACAGTGACGACGGTAGGCTTAGGCTTTGAATAAATGTACAAATGTTCATGGGGTCGGAATTAAAAGAAAAATTGGTTATTTTCAGATTTCAGCAGAACTACGTTAGATTGTTCGGCGTCTGCACCAATTATATCGAACGTGGAAGATGAGGCGAAGATCGTCGAAGCGGAATCGGGGGAAGATGTGGCAGCGTTTAATTTCAAGACGATCAAAGCGGCCGTTCCAGCCATTGATGATGAAAAGGTGTTGCCGTTGGCAACTGAACCGACGAAGGTAAGCGTGGAGAAGTTTACTTTTGACGTGTGTTAGATTGTAGACGCCTCACAAGCTGGTTTTTGTTTTTAAACCAATTCAGAAGGATGGACCTGTCATCGTGAATAAGCGAATAACTTCGAGTGACAGGTATTTGGCAACGATTGGATTCTAGAATCACGATCTTCTTTAGATCGTAGTTGATGAATCATTTATTTAATAGAATGGCGATACTTCCAGAACCCATCATGAGCGCAGCAGCGACAGTGTTTAATTCGGCACGAGACATTCTACATAATTTCACCGAGGGTTCCGCTTCGGTAAGGATCCACTTTGAAAAGCAACGATACGGGTTTTGAATAGTCGAAGGTACTTATTTAAAATTATTTTTTGCGACTGTAGCGCCAACCAGCGGTCCCCGTCGTATCCTCCCCGCAACAACACCTTCAAGACATGGGATTTTGTAATCGCGAACTTAACGAGAAATTGTTAGCTAAGCATGGTTACGATGTTCACGAGACTGTCGTGGAGTTGTTGAGTCTTAACGATAACGAATGGTACGTCAATCGTCATTGAAGTGTAGTTGGCGCTAATTAATTTTTATTATCTCGAATGCTTAAAATTCTTAACGGTTTCATTTTTTTTTTTGCCTAATTTTCCTTAGATAGCCTTTTTTTATTCGTAATCAACACTGCTTATTCAAGATCGGAAGAAAAATTGTAGTTATGTCGAACGTTGATGCTAGACTTCAAATAGTCTCGATAGCCAATCTCACTTTCGTATTAATCTCACGTTTATTCCATGTCATTCGCAGTTCGTCGTCTCCCGAAGTCATTAGATGACCAATTTAATTTTTCTCAACTCCTTGGAAATGTTTGCAACTAAAAATTATTTACGGCTCTCTTTTTCTCTCTATCGTGCATATATACTGTATGTATCTCTAGTATGTTGATGAAAGCATATTTGTTTGGTTTTTTAGTAATCACCTTTTTTTAGACAAGATTTTTTTCTCGATAGTTTTGTGGTTAGCGTTGTTAGACTAATTTGAAAACAAAAAATTTTACCAGTTAGTAGTTGTTGCTTATTTGTGTGAAACTTAATTGTATAAATGCTTGGGTTGGTAACCTTATTTTTCTGCATTTTGTTTAGAAGAAGTATACATTAAAAAAGTAAATAAAAATATGCATTTTAAAAAAGTAAAAATAATAAACAAACATGGGCTTAAAAGTGGTGCATCTTTTTTTTCATTTCCGTCTAAGTCAATGGTCAAATTTTTTCAGCGTCAATGTATGTCTGGATTTGTGAATGATTCTTAATAAATTATCAAGTTGGTATGGAGATTTATTCGCACCAGTGTTTTTTTCATTCACCGAATGTTGGCTTTTTCAGAGTAAAAGAATCGAGTCTTGAAAATTGAATATAGGGGTGATCAAAAAGTTGGGTAACTGGTTGAATTGAGCATCGGTGTGGACTTGAATGAACCATGAAGAGCAATATTGTGTTGCTGTTTAGTGTTCATTAAAGTATTTCCAAGGTGCCACTCAACCGAGTACTGAATTTTTTGGTCATCAATAGTTATATTCTATATAACCTGATATACTGTATTCCTATAGACAGCTTTTATTCTTATCTTATTTATTTAATTGTAAATGGTTTTTTCTTTTTAGATTTTCAGTCTTTATTTTAGAAGGCCATATTACAAAAACTGTTTTAAGATTTCCAGTTTTTTCAGTCTTTAGTTTTGAGTAACATTATTTTGCAACTAAAAAGAAATTTAAGAAGCCGAATAATTGGTATGTTCCTGAGTTAACAGAAAATGTTTTTTAATAAATTATTATTTGGGTCGGCAGTAAAGATGATATTTGAGTCGCGTTCACTTTGAATGCTTTAAGCGTGAAGGACTATACCTCATAAACGTGCAAAGATAGTCGATAAGTCGGTTTAATTGACATAGAATTTATATTGGTTATCGACTATCTACACGTTCATGAACGTTTTTAGCAAAAAAAAAAAGCGTTCAACGTGAACCTAGCCTATGTCTTTAGTCTATTCTACAACTCTTGTAGGCTACATCAGGACCTATCATCCCTTATCAACTGTCTTTACACGAATTTTGCGCTAAAAACGTCCCTAGCGAACTTCAGCGGGGTAGCAGGTAGCAGGTAGCTTGTGATACGATGACGTCATTCATGTCAAAAGCGAAAGTAAAAATCATAAGAGTTTAAACATAGCACGACGTGCTCCATATCGACGAATTAGCTGTTCAGAGCAGCTTTTATGATCAAAACTATAGTGAGTAATGGCTACTTTCAAGTTGGGTGTCGATTCGAGAGAGACGTCAGTAAATGTCAATTTCGTTTGTCAGCGATGCTGCCAAGCCATTCGACTAGATCCATCATTTAATTCGTTAGATGAACAACTGCTAGCCGAATTATCAGGTTGATTTATCGATTATTTTTTTATTAAAAAAATAAAGTACACTGTTGTACTACGTCTTGTCTTGAGTAACACCTGCTGATCTGTGTTTTGGTTTGCTTGTCGTCAGCTCCAGTAACAACTACCACTGAAAGTGAAGATGCGTTGACATTAGTGCCAAATGATGGAAAAGTAAGCGTTGTTAAACTACTAATTCATCTAATATAAATACTGAAAGATTATGTTTTTGATTTCTTCAAGGAGAGCTTGTCTTCATCAGCAGTGGAAATATCTAAAAAACATACCCCTCCAATCAGGTTAAATTTTAAATTAAATTTGGCAGTTAAAAGTAAACTTAAAGTGAAATTCCTATCAATAATCCACATACAGATTGACCGACAGCGGAAATGGATTTATGCTCGTCGGCGATACGTGTGCTAACGACCCCGAAAGTCTTAGCAGACACTTGAAAGTAGGGACATCTTTTAAATTAAGGCAGAGAGCAAACGGACACATATTCACTCAATTTTTGCTCATTCAATTATTTGAAATGTAGATATTTGAATGAGCAAAAATTGAGCAAATTGGTGCTCATTGGCTCTTTGCCTAATTTGTACAATCAATAAACTACCAATTTAGTAAAACTAGATATTGGTAAATAGTGTTAATGTACATATTCTAGATCACGAGCACGTTGTTCGATATTATGTCAGAACAGACGGATATTGATCATCCTTTATGCGAGGTGAACTTTTTGAATTATTACTAAATATTGAATTTTTGTATGGAATAACAAATTTTAGGTTTTTATACTTTTGATCTCTCCAGGAATGTGCCGATGCGTTGCTCGACCAGCTTGATCAACAATTGAAGCTGAAAGAAGATGAGTGTAAAGATTACAAAGACTTCTTAGAACAGTTGTCGGCCAATACTAAAGAGGATGATACCGAAGCACTCGATGCGGAATTAGCACAGGTAATGTTTTATGGCCTAGATTATAATTTGTCATTAGGTTTACGGTGGCTTTTATTGATCCGTATAGTTGACTTTGGAAGAAGAATCATTACAACAGCAGCTAGCGGACGTCGAACTCGAGCGTAAGAAATTACTCGAGACGTTGCAACAACACAAAGAAGAGAAGGAACTGTTCCACGACGAAGAGGAGCGTTTTTGGCACGAATATTGCGATCATAAACAGCAGCTGTTGCAATATGAAGATGAACAGCGCAGGTTAGCGTTGTTTTTTTACACGTTCAGTGAAATAGGAGTGAAAATTATATCGTATTTTTTTATTGTTAGTGTTGATAATCAACTGCGTTATGCACAAACACAATTAGATAAACTCAGGAAAACCAACGTTTTTAACGCCACATTTCATATATGGTGAGTTAATGGTTTTTGTCTTTGTAGCCAGGTGTATGAGAACATGTAATAATAACAACTTACATTTTATTTTAAAAAGGCATAGTGGTCACTTTGGAACAATTAATAACTTCCGATTAGGAAGGCTTCCGAGCGTTCCAGTAAGCTGCTGATATTATCATCTTTTAAAAACATACATGTAATACGCAATTTCTTTTATTGATGCTATTTTGTTACATTTTTTTCAGGTTGATTGGAACGAAATCAATGCTGCATGGGGACAAACGGTACTACTGTTGCATTCGTTAGCCAATAAAATGAACCTTATTTTTCAAAGGTACCAAACATTCATTGTGATTACCGGTCGGTATACATTGCTTATCAACTTGAACATCAATAATTGGTGCATTTTGATTCTTTTCAGGTATCGTTTGGTTCCTTTTGGAAATCACTCGTACATCGAGTCGTTGATGGACAATACAAAAGAATTACCACTGTAAGCATTACTTCTAAACATTACTTGCAATTTTTTATGTATCATGAAGGCAGTTATTTTTTTCTGTTACAGATATGGTTCAGGAGGAATTCGATTTTTCTGGGACACAAAGTAATCATCATTTGCAATATAATTACATCCAGCAGTGATGATGTCGTTAATGGTTAACTTTGTTGTAGATTTGATCAAGCGATGGTTGCCTTTCTAGACTGCTTGCAGCAGGTTAGCATTATTCATTTTGTCATTAAGATTTTAGAAAATTAGTGATACTAAAGTTGGTAAGGTCACTAAAACGTTTTCTTGAATTACAAGTGCAGGCATTATTAATTATTATATTTTTTGCTAATATAATAATTTGATGTTTGCTTTTATAAAATAGGGTGTAAATTAAACATAAATGCTGATAAGAATTTTTTCATTTGACATTAGATGTCTATAGCCTAATGGCATTGGGTTGCGTATCTTTGACACTTTCGGACTTTTTGGAGCAAAAATATGGAACCCACCTATTGTAAACCATTAATTTTTTGCCATTTCTTTTTTTCGCGCTTCACTCCAAAACAATGGAAAAGATACTAATCATTACACATTTTTCACAAATTTATTTAGCTTATTTTGTATACTTCTTTCTTTTATTTTATTATCCCTATGGGATGCAAAATTGAAAATAAAAATAAACTACTGCTTTCTGGAAGAACAGCGTAAAGGCATTTCCGACTTAGCACGATATTTGGAATAATGACGTAATTGAATTTTTAAATCAACTAAAGTTATTATTATTATTATTATTATTATTTTTTTTTTTTTGCAAAACCTGTTTTTTTTTTATCTAGAAATATACACTTGACAGGAAATTCTTTTAATTTTAAAGTTGAAGGTGCCAGAAGTTTTTGCCCTTTTTCTCAAAAGGACATTTTTTAGGTTACGCCATTTTTGCTCCCAACTCCTCAAGATCATTTTTGCAGAGCTATTTGATGCCAATTTTATCAACTTTTTTTTTGTTCCAATTGCATTGAGTTACAGCATAGGGATTGAATTTTAAAATTAAATTATATTACAAGTTTAAGGAAGAAGTTGAAAAAGGCGACACATCTTTTTGCTTGCCATACCGTATGGACAAGGGACGAATCGAAGACAGCTCTACGGGAATAACATATTCCATCAAGTACGCATGATGATAGATATTTCATCGAGTATCCGGATCATTGTTTTGATGTTCCAAATTGTTTAACCTATTTCCAGGATTCAGTTCAATTCTGAGGAACAGTGGACGAAAGCGTTGAAATTCATGTTGACCAATCTGAAATGGGGCTTAGCTTGGGTTTCGTCTCAGTTCTCGGGAAAGTGATTCGGTGCCAAAACAAAAATGTCTGCAGATAAGTGAACACTATTTTTCATATTGGCGATATTGATTTGTAAATAGATTACATTTGTTGTGCAAGCTGGTGTGTACTCGAATACAAAGGAACTTAAAAGTGGTTATATGTGCTTAAGTTTATTGAATAAAATTTTACGCACTGTGAATGAGTTTTAAATTTTAAAAGTGTTAGTAAGTCATATCTACACAATTGTACATATTTTGATGGAATTGTTCTTTTGGACGGATTGGCAGTTTTCGTGACGATAAAGCAATGGCTTTATCGAAAGAAAAAGAGCTGCACAGGTGTCGTCGTCTAAGTTTAATGTATCGTGGACGTGGTCTTTGGTGCACAGCTCGTATCGTGCATTTATGTACAGCCGAACAAAAAGTAGAGCATTTGTTTTAGCCACGGAGAACATGGCACTTGGATCTGATCCATTTGACTTTGAAATTGCACGCATGCCGAATGCAGCTCTGTGAGTAACATGGAAATGCGCTTGCATCGGACTTCTACTTCGAATTGCGAGAAATGAGACATAGCGGAAGCCATCCCCATTGACAAAGCAATACGCATCTGGTTGATCTCCTTGTAGTTTTCAAACTTGTATGTGCAGACGTCTTTGTCACACAGGTACCTGTCCATTTCTTTAAAACCTTTAAAAGTGTGTAAAAAGAAAACAAAATCGATCATTGATAATGTTCTGGAAAATGACCGATATTATTTTGAGGAGATCGTACCGTTGAGAAAAATCATTGCCGATATGTACATGAATTCATTTTCGTTGAGATCAAGGATCGTCCACTTTTGAACTTGACTGTAAAAGGGATCCAATTTGAGGTGCATTAGAATGTCACTAAGATCGGCGACCACATCGGGACGTGCGATAAAGCAGCGAATGAGCGAGAAAAATATCAAGTCCATGATTCGCTGTTTCTGCAAATGTTGTTGATCGCATTCCGGCAACTTTTGAAAAGCAATATATTATTGGGTTACATTCAAACCTTAATGGTGACTTGGTGTGAAAAAAAAAAAAACAGAACACCATACTCACGTTTCGAAATCGGCGTATTGACTTGAAGAACCTGATGCCCCTTGTTGTGGCGATCTGGATCACGTTAAACATCTCAGTTACAATCGGTGACATGTCATTGGTGATTGTTGTCTAAAAAATACGTACAGAATGACTATTAAATGATTCGAGAACAACGATTAGTCATCGCTCTCGTTCAATCCTATCGTTATGGTTACTTCAGTCTATCATATAATAGTGACCTACCAAATTTTGTTGAACTTGAGGCATTGAAAAGACATAGGTCAGGGTGTAACTAGCCTTGATGTCCGATAAGAAATCGATGGCGCTTTCAATGTCACTGTCGTACAGGAAAGTGTGCATCCTCAGTCGTTTGTTTTCGATAACTTTTAGATGCTTGGCTTCTCGTTTCTCGTTACTCCAAACGTCTTTAGACAAAAAATGGTTCAACTAGTTTGCTTCGCCAACACTTGTGATTAAAAATAACATATTGATGTTATATGTTTACGTGTGTTGAGCATGCCCACTTCCAGACATTTCATGTAACGACACGGAGAACAGTGCGTTCGAAACGATTTATCAATGGTGCAGTGTCCATCACGGTTGCAGCGATGAAAAGATTTGTTGACGATGGTACGACGAAAAAATCCCTACGAAAAGGTTTTGTGCTGTAACCATGTTTTGTTGCAACTATGCCTTATTAGCTTTACCTTGCATCCTTCGCACGTCATTGCACCGTAATGATATCCCGAAGCTTTATCTTGACAAACGCGACATTCTTCACCGATGATCGGATCGATGTAACTCGGCAAGTTAGGTTTTACTGAAAGAACCGTCAATTTTGTTTTGTAGTCTATGCCACTTGTAAGTTAGTGTCATGAATAATTATCATCAGTGACAAACTCTTGAAAGATTTTTATTTTCACTTTTCTGACCTGGGTAGCTCAAATAACATCTCATGACTTTTCACTTTTCTTCTAGAGACTTGATCAGGTGAGAAAGAAAGGAAAGTGCAAGAGAAATGGACCAGGCATTTGCTTGGGGCCCCTAAATTGATTTTTTAGTTGAATTTAAAAAGTTAACAATTTACCAGGAATTGTTAACTTTTTGTTGAAAGTTTGTGAAATATATTTTATGTCAAAGGGTGAAGAGGATTTCAGTCCATAAGCAATAGGCTTGTTTAAGTTGAATTTGCAGTAATGCAATTTAAAGAAAAGTCCTGATGTTCAAAATACCGTGTTAATTCTTTTAATTGTCAAATTTTCCTTTCCTCTTATCTTTCTTTTTCACTCATTTCTTTTCTCTAGGTGGGAGGTGAAACGTCATGAGATGTTGTAAATATGAAGTAGAAAAATAAGAATTATAAATTCGTATAATACATAATTATTATTTTTTTTTTTCAATTTTGAATGATTCAATTCTTCATTTTCTCAAATGAACATATAACACAAATGCTAAAAAAAAATTTTTTATTTTAATTCAAACAGTTTAATTAAGCAAAAATAATAGACGTACTTTGTGTCGAAAGTTTTGTTTTTTTAATTAATGACCTAGTATTTTTGTTTTTGTTTTATGAATTTCATATTTTTGCGACTTTTTCTATCCAGGTATTTTTTTTCTTTTTCTTATAGTTGGTTCAATTTTTAAACAGCACATTCTTGTGTTTTGTTTGTCAACAAGGTTTGACTACTGGTGAGTGTACTTTTCTGGGTAAATGGATTGAGTAACACTGGACTTCTTGACCCTGACTGGAAGGTGACAAAAGTATAGGTTACACCCTTTATAACAATTTATCACAAATATGTTACTTACAAACAGGTGTGATATTTTTTCTTATTTATGCCCATTTTCTGGGACACAAGTTATTTCATGTCAACCCTATCCTCGAGGACAGTCAATTGAATCATGACCATGAAAGCTTTTTTTTTTTTTTTGGTATTTCCCCCACCTTGTTTGACACCTTGAAAATTTGTTGACAAAATTTCGTTTGACAAAATTTTTCAGAGTTTGATATTAGGAAAAAATGCGCATTTTTTGTGGACACCCCCCCCCAAGTTGTAGGCTTTTCTTGTTATTTCAGTTTTATTATATACAAATTAATATAAAATTTCTTTATAGGAAAAGGAAGGTCATCTGAAATCATAAAGTTCATGTAATAGTTTTTTTTTTTGCTATGAAATCGTTATTTATCACATTAATATTTTTTATTTATTTAGCTATTTCCTATGAGAAAAACGTATTCTGTACCAAATAGGAAACAGTATACTTACACTGTAAGTATACACACACTATACTGTAAGCAAATCAAAGAAAAAATTTCAATCACAAGTATTTTCATTATTTTATAGATAAATATGTAATTTTGACCAATCTTGTTTTTCTTATTAGCTAATAAGCTGGACAAAAGTCACGCACTGTTATAAAAATAAAGTTTTGCTTAAATTTTATGGAACTTGTGTGAAATAATTCAGATTGGTTTTATGCTATGAATAAATAATTAATGTTAGTTGTTGATTATCAATTTTTTTCAAATTTTTTTTTTTTTTATAATTTTTCAATTCTAAAAAATATTTTTTGGGATAAATAATTATAAAAATGTAAATAAGTACCTCTTGTTCTTCTATTTCTGGGTGATTTGCTTGGAAGAGTTTCTTGGACTGAACTAGGAGTATTTTCCATGATTTTTTATTATTTTAACTAATTTTTTACTACCCTACTTTACTTTATAGAACTAGTCAGCTAGTCAGGAAACTATCTGCCAAATGATATTTTTTATCCAAGAACGGACGTCATTTATTATTTCCGCATTGGAAACGTCATTTAATAATCGAGACGTCATTCGACAGTGGTGTTAGAATTGTGACGTCAGGTGATAGTCGTAACGAACTTCTTTTTAAATAGGTGACGTTGTTTATTATAAATAACGTCATTTAACAAATCGAAAAGCAAAGCAAAGCATCATGGGGGAAATATTGTAATTCTTTGTAGCAGGATGTATTTACTGGTGGATTTTCATCACTATATTGTAATTTATTAGAAAACGGATGGATTCTAGGTGAGTTACACTTCTCAGGGAAGTGTTAAGGATGGCCATAGTTAAAATTTTAATTAATTAGTCATTTGTAAAAGGCTCAGCTCGAGCGTTGAAATGTCAACAGTTTTTCCGAGTTCAAATGGTGTGTTTACATTTTTCAGGTTGACCTGACTTTAAAGTCAAGCTGTTTTGTTTTGTTTTG
Source organism: Cryptops parisi (assembly GCA_034695005.1). NCBI lineage: Eukaryota > Metazoa > Arthropoda > Chilopoda > Scolopendromorpha > Cryptopidae > Cryptops > Cryptops parisi. Next base: position 51,283 of record JAQIWH010000174.1, read on the forward strand.
TTTTTATGAGTAATGTTCATATCTCATTATATCATTTATCAATCTCATGATAGTATTCGACGCTCTTAGTATTAATTAATATTAACCATTTCCTTAGCAATTGTTATTGAGTACAGTAATATGCCTATCCCAAGCATAGATAGATAGATGGTTACTAGGGTTTGTTTAACACTTTTAAATGTTCCATTCTATTGGTTAGGCATTCTCATTACAGCCTAGTGTCTGTTCATCTAACTTGTAAGGTTGGTGGAATGAGACGGTGCATCGTTGCGTGACCAGCATGGGATTCGACGTGAACAGATTCCGCGGCGACGTCGACGAAGAACTCATTTGTCCGATCTGCACTGGTGTACTCGAGGATCCTCTTCAGGTTGGTAGTAAAATATCAACACTCACTAGTGTTGATCGTCAATCACCCTAATCGTTGTTTCTTTGCAGGCACCTCAGTGCGAGCATGCGTTCTGTTCGGCTTGCATTCACGAGTGGTTGTTACGTCAACACACGTGTCCTGTCGACCGTCAACCCATCACGCAACACCAGCTGAAAGCCGTGCCACGTATTCTTCGTAATCTTTTGTCACGTCTTCAGATCGCCTGCGACAACGAATCGTTCGGGTGCAAGGTCGTGATGAAGCTCGATTCGTTGGCCAGCCATTTAGAGGAGTGCGAACATAATCCGAAACGTCCCATTCCGTGCGAGCAGGGGTGCGGACATATCATTCCAAAAGATGAATTGAAAGTAAGCTTTTTCTTTGAACTTTTCGATGAAAACGACATGTTTTTAGGATGAAAGGGCATTTTTAATGTGTTTGGCGTGGTTGGAACAGGATCATAATTGTGTTCGCGAATTACGCGGTTTGGTGCAAACGTTGCAGCAGAAAATATCGGAACAACAGCAAGAACTGGCAGAGCAGAAATTTCAGTTAAATGAACAAAAACGAGAGATTCAATTACTGAAAGTGGGTGACAACGTAATAATTCTACTTGTTTCGCTCTGATTTTGTGTGGATTTTATCATATACTCACTCATAATTTATAGGAATTCATGCGAGCGATGAGAACCTCTAATCCCACAATGCGAGCTATAGCCGATCAGATGGAGCAAGACGAAGTTGTCAGGTAACAAAACAAGATTTGCTATTTCCGTATAATTAACGTCGGAAGTGCCCAACGTGTGTCAAGTTGGACTGGCATTCATTGCGTAGGTGGACCAATTCGTTGACACGTGCTCGAGTTACTCGGTGGGGAGGAATGATCTCGACGCCCGATGCCGTTCTGCAGTCTGTCATCAAGCGCGCACTCAGCGAGAGCGGATGTCCCGCTCACATCATCAACGATCTGATCGAGAACGCTCACGAACGCCATTGGCCAGACGGACTCAACTCGCTGGAAACGCGCCAGATGAACCGACGATTGTACGAGAATTACGTCTGCAAACGGATACCAGGTATAGTATAGGCGGTTATCAGCTTTATCGGTGGTCGAGGTTTCACATCATGGGCGCTTGCGTTGGATAAGGCGCCAGATACTGACTGCTTGCTGTTAACTCTCGTTATTTTAATTACAGGAAAACAGGCAGTGGTGGTGATGGCCTGCGACAATGCGCACATGAACGATGACATGTTTTTGGAACCAGGATTGGTCATGATATTTGCTCATGGAATTGAGTGACGAATTTGTCGGTGGCACGTGTGTTGCCTGAACCAGTGATGTTCCATTTCTTCAGGACAGTTGTGTTTGCTTAAATGTATTTTTTAAATGTATGCAAAAAATCACTGCATTAATGGCCTGCCTCTTACTTTTGTTTTCTTTTACAGTATTTATTTCATTGAGTAAAAAATGGTTTTAGAATTTAAATTGATTTTCTAATAGGTTAAGGGTCACTCGAACATAGCTTTATTTTTTGATTCATTTTATAGGAAATTTGTTTAGTTCCGATCATTATTAATTTTTTTTATGTTCGATAAAATACCAGTACGTTTAAAAACTTTACCTCGAGCATACAGTATTTGATTTATTCCAATATATTGTGGTTGAATTTTTAAAATCGTAATGTTTCACTCGTCAGCTTTTGAAATGTTTTCATAGTTCCACAATGTAGGTTTTTTTTTTTGACAATGGCAGGTTTGTAAGTTTGGTGTGAACATGCACGGAAATTGATTTAAAATTTGCAGGTTGCGTATTTGTTGCAGGTTTTCTCAATCACTGATTATCATTAATGTAGACTGGTATTAAAAGTTTTTCTTAGATAATTTTTTTTTGTTTGTGTTTCAATTTGTTTTGTATTCAGCCACGTTGTTGGTCATCCATTGTTGATATTGCCTATAATTTAGCGGATGTACTGGACAACTTGAGACCATTATCCTTCAACTCTATTGGATGGAATGTGTTCGTGAATTTGTTATTTTAAATAATGAAACTTTTTCTTTGTTTTTTCTAAATTCGATGATGATCATTTTAATAGAATTTAAAGGATGTCAACCTACGATTCACTTGTTTAACATTAAAAAACTGGTTTTGCTCGTCAAAAATGATGGGAGAGCAATTGATTCAGTTCATAAACATAATTAATTGATTTTAACCAGATTCAACTCATGTTGCTTGGCAACACTTGTTAAGAGTTAGTGTTGTAGGATCATCTTAGGATGACACAAGTGACGGTGTTGCTATGGTAACAATTATTATGTCATGTTATGATAATTCGCTTTTAATTGCTGTCGTGAAAACATTGTTCCAAGAAGAGAGAGAGAGAGAGAGAGACACTTGGCATTTTATATTGGTTAATACTGTATTAATAAATTGTAGAACAAATGAATCGTGTGATTGGGATGGAGTACCCATCAGGTGCCATTATAATTCAAATTATGCAAATTTCGAATCACGATCAATTTATTAGAAGCTGATATCGTTAACTGAGAAAGTGATTAGTTTTAAGAATGTATAAAAAAAAAGAAATTAAAAAATTAACGTCGTGAACAGGATTCGAACCTGTGCGGGAAAATCCCATCTGATTTCGAGTCAGACGCCTTAACCACTCGGCCATCACGACATACGTCATGGTAAATCTTTATTCCCCTATATGACCAAGCCTATACTCCAAACGCTCATTAATAGGATTTTATTGACTTTAAGTTGTTTTTCAACTGGTGTATTGTTAATTTTCTACTTTCCGTTTTGTAATTATATAAAGTTAAAGTTGTTGAAAAAAAACAACCCATTCCGATGATTCGATCATTAAACTCATTACGAGATCACGCTGCGGCTAGTGCGCCTGTTAATTTTAAAGAACCGTTTTGAAAATTGTTATTGAAGGTCATGCTGCTCATGCTCATGCTCAGGATTAGAACTTTATCACAAGGTTCTTCTGCAATGTACAACACTAGTTAATTTAACTTTATCAACACGTAGTTAGTTTAGGTAAGTATCGAGATTATCAAGTGTGTTAGATACTCGGGTTGCCATTCTATAATTCACTTATTAACTTAACATGTTCTTCTGATATGATACCACGTGTGTTACATCACCGATTTTTTAAAATTTTTATTTGGTTATACGTATACAGCTGGCAGGGCTGTCCAACTTCAGATAATCCGAGATAAACAAAATGTTAATCCAAGGGCCGCCTTTAGAGTAATAGGTACAGTAATGCAGGTTTTATGATTTTGTTTGTATTCCTCTAACCTAATCCGGTCTTTAAACCCATCTTCCGAACGATGCCGCTATTTGAGGCCTGCATGTTTACCCATTTTACGGTAAAAACCAGGTTAGGTTAGAGGAAGACAAACAAAATCTTATATCCATCCACGTCAACTCCGAGTAAATAAATAAATACACAAAACTATTGGGAGAGTTCATACCGAGGTCATGTTACTTATAAAAATCTGTATTGAAACACTAGAAATTAACGTGGTGGCTGAGGTCCTGAAAAATAGGTTTCGAGGGCCACATGCGGTTTTGGACAACTCGGACGACGTACAGTCTATTTAAAAAGATATCACTAGTTTATGTTAAAATCACTGTCAACTATGCTTAAAAATTAAAATTTAATGGCACACATGTGGAACAAATTTCATTGTAAATTCTAATTTATCTGAGTTTAATCATTCATTTTTAATACCGGTATTTATTATTATTATAGCTAAATTTACAATGAATCATTATGTACTTGTTTTGCGATGGATTATGCGAGCCCAAAGACGAAGGTAATTTTTAACACGTTGTTGTACATCATGAAGTTCATACGACACGTCATCTTATAGTTAAATCATTTCATTTTTTTTATCAGTTATGGCAGTATGTCACAGTTATTGAGGACCGACGATGGATCAAGAAATTGCGTACCAGCGTTTTCTAGGCAACCGAAACGTTTTTATATCCATCAGCAAACCCCTCATCGTTATAGCAATAATACTCGTTTTGTCGTTGGCGTTTTATTCTGCGCTGGTTTAGGTGTTTTTGTTTATTATCAACGAAGACGATTACACGCGATGTTGCAAAGAGCCTGTAAGTAGTTGACTTTATGGTCAATTTGTCTTAATTGATTTTGTGGTAATTTTTGTAAACTTTATTTTAGCGCCCGAAGAATCGAGCGTGCTGTTAGATTCGAAACTTCCAATTTACACGTTGGACGAAGTTGCCAAACACGACTCGAAGGAAAAAAGAATATGGGTGTCGTATACAAATGGCGTTTACGATATCACGGACTTTGTCGATATACATCCAGGTGGAGATAAAATTTTCATGGCAGCAGGTGGTTCGTTGGAACCGTTTTGGTTGCTTTACCAAGTTCATCAAAAAGACGAGGTTTGCATCTTGCCAATTCAAGCTTTTATTTTTTTAAAAGCTTAATGACTGATGTTAACGCTCTATTCAGATTCTAGAAATGTTGGAAAAGTATCGTATAGGTAACTTGCACAAAAAAGACCAAGGTGAATCGATAAAGAACACCGCCGATCCGTACGCCCACGATCCGAAACGTCATCCTGTTCTGCGGCCGTCGTCAGCGAAACCGTTTAACGCAGAACCACCGTTAACCATTCTCGTCGACAGCTATATCACACCCAAGTGAGTTTTTTTTTTCATCTTTCGTTTTGTTGTTACAATGTAAAATTGCCCACCTTGATGGCGAACCCTATCTAAATGGTTATAGTGATTTCTTTTACGTGCGAAACCATTTGCCCGTTCCCGTCATTAACCCAAAAGAATACGAGCTGGAAATTTTTGGAATTGGAATGAAAGCTACGACATTGTCGCTGTTGGACTTAAAAATGCTTCCTAAACACTCGGTAACTATGACGATGCAGTGTGCGGGAAATCGACGTTCGGAAATGATAAAGGTCAGAAGAACCAACTTTGTTTAATTATCTATCAATATTAACGATGGTAATTAATTAATTAATTTATTTATTTATTGCCATAGTTCAGCGGTCTCAAACGTTTTTGTTTTGTGTCTGGGGACCTCTTAATACTCTTATAAAATTTTGAGGAAGTAATTAAAATAATTTTCAAGGAATCCCTAGAAGGGTCTCACGGAACACAGTTTGAGAAATGCTGCCATAGTTTCTTTTATAATGTAATAATAATACTAATAATGTTTTTATCTAAAAATATATTTTAGCTGAAGGCAATAAAGGGATTAAATTGGGGTGCTGCAGCGATTGGAAATGCAACTTGGTCAGGTGCTCGTCTAATCGACGTCCTCAAGGCAGCAGGATTCGATACGAACAAAATAGACTCCATCAAGCATGTACAGTTCGAAGGTGAGCAATTTTCTTACGCAGTTAGTTTTATACACTATTAAAAATTGATTCCGTTTTCCAATATTTTTTTGGAAAATATAGGTTACGATTTGGATCCAGCGGGATTTCCTTACGGCGCGTCCATACCCAACGACAAAGCTTTCGATCCAAACGGTGATGTGATTTTAGCCTATGAGATGAACGGCGAACCGTTACCACCCGACCATGGCTATCCAATACGAGTGATCGTACCAGGAATCGTTGGTGCGAGGAATGTGAAGTGGCTTAACAAAATTATCCTGAGCATGGAAGAAAGTCCCAGTCATTGGCAGCAAAATGATTATAAAGGTAAAACATTGGATTTATTTTTTATTTTGGGTTTTGAGATTAAAAATAAATAAACGTGAATTATAGGTTTTCCTCCTAATGTCGATTGGGATACTGTCGATTTCAAAACGATGCCTGCGATTCAGGATATGCCAGTTCAGTCAGCCATATGCGATCCACCAGACGGCAGCCAAATTAGACGGACAGACGGAAAAATCACAGTTCGAGGTAAGTACCGCACCATGCAAGGGTTGACAGTTGCTGTTGAAAGGAGCAAAAGGTGACGTTTGTCATAGGTTATGCTTGGAGCGGAGGTGGGCGAGGGATCTCTCGAGTCGACGTCTCCGTCGATGGTGGTAAAAGTTGGCACGTTGCTAAACTAGAACCATCGATTGTGAAACTTCACCATTCCTGGGCATGGATATTGTGGAAGGTAAACGTCGAGTCAATTTGTATAGATTGATAACGGAATTTATCATCTTGGTTTATGTTTTTTTTGGTAAATCCGAAAAAACAAACAACCTAGCAATAGGGGTTTTGGCGCAAAGCATTTAAGGTTGTTTATCTAGAAACCACCACTAACCAGGATATCTAGGAAAACTGCCACTTTTAGGACTTTCCTCATAAGACTTGTTTGGAATTGACTAATCAAAGGAAGCGATGATAGTTCCCGGTATTCAATCATTACAATCTTGACACGTAGGGGCGGGCGATGTCAATTTTGACAACTTAAATTATGTCGAATCAAATTTTAGGTGGAAGTACCCATTCCTAAAATGTCCTCGGGACTGGAAGTTTGCTGCCGAGCAGTCGATGCTGCTTACAATACGCAACCCGAGTTTGTCGGTCCTATCTGGAACTTACGAGGGGTCCTAAACAACAGTTGGCACAGAGTATCGTACAAAATTACGTAGTCTTCCTATGAAAGATTTAAATAGTTGCCATCCTACAAATTATGGAGGTCGGATATGGAGATTATATTGGGAAAATTTTTTATACAAGTTTCTATTATTGAAATGATGAAAACCATTGGCATGTCTAGGTTTAAACTACTTTATTGAGAATTTAAAAGATGTACATGAATAATAAACACTTCCAAAAACTTAAGTAGATTTCCCAAAACAAGGTATATCGTTTCAACTACAAACTGGAATAGAAATTAAGCCTTCCAAGAATTTGTAAAATTGCGTTATATATATTATTATTATGAATTACTTCTACAGAAAACACCTTACACGTTAATGATGAAAAGTACAAATCTGCTTACAAGCTTTCGTTTCATTATTTTGTTTTTATGGAATGCTCTGCTACCACAAACTAATGACATGGCGTAATAATTGAAAGCACGTCCAAACAACTAACGCTACTTAAAAAAGACGAGTAAACGACGTAGAAGCACGTTACAAACATTCCCAATTCTAGAATCATTTTATGTAAAAGGTAAAAGAGGCGACTTCTAATGCTATACATAACCCGGACATTTTGTCCTACGGGACGAACGTTGACAGATGGTGGTTTTTTGTTTTAAAACTCTTACGAGGTGAAGTATACGTAGGTAGCAATCTTTTTTCTCTAAAATTACGAATATGGACGTTGGTGATTTTGAAATTCAGTGACAAAAAATTTACACACAGCACGCTACTTAGAAATGATACGTAAAAAAATTTATCATGTAATGTAAAATGTCTAAAATCACGATACTCCCCCCAAAAAATTACAAATGCACCTTCTAGGCAAGGTTTAAACTATTATTATTATTATTATAAAGGGATTTGATCAATAATTTGTGAAATTTGCAAATTGACAAAGGTGGTGCAAAAGTCACGTACCAAAATCATGATAAATATATGGAAATGTAGTGCATGACTTTTGCCCCATCCGAAATCTGCACGTTAAGAATATAATAGATAAATGGCGTTGTGGTCGTAGCAAAACGCCAGTGGAGTGGATTCATCCTTAAAATTGTTCAAAAAAACAAAACTACATTCATCCCATTCAGATTGTAAATCATCCAAAAAAAAGAAGAAAACCCATTAACTTAGTTCCACATTGACCTCGCATGGCCATCGTAAGCGAGCAGTCTCAAGAAGGGGGGGAAAAAAAGGTTTAATCGTACTGACATCATCCCACTCCCGTTTAGGAATTCCAGTTTCATTACAGATCGGTGTCGTACCATGCAGCGTGTTGAGACGGTGGTGCATTATCCGGTGGCGGAGGCAGCGAATCCAGAGTCTCGAAATTCAATTCAGGCGACGCCCCGATGTCCATGGGATCGATGGGACCATAATTACTTCCATGATGGCTGCCAATCTCAAGGCCCTGCATGGAATCTATCGGCACCTGATCGTAACCTGTCGGTGCAAAAACATATAACAGGGGTGAGTGTTGCAACTCTTAACGTTGACATCACTTAAAGCTGGAGGGAACATGGACCTTGTGGGAATGGTGCTCTCCCATGTGCGCTATGGACGCTAGGCGGACCTTGACTACCTTGATAAATAGGATCGTGGTAGTCATCTTCAGGAACTAACATATTCAGATCCTAGAAAGATTTGCAAAAAATTTATCAACATAACTCTCTAATAAGTTTCGTATTCCATAGCCAATCTTTTGGTAGTACCTGTGGCCACTGGCCTTGCTCTTCACGAAATAGCGAATGGGTCAGTTCCATTGAAAGTCGTTTCTTGTAATCCTGCGGTTTATCGTTAGACATTCGGAAGAGAACTGCAGCAGCATAGGTTGCTGTTTAAAAGTAACAAAAAAAAAAGACAACCATTTCATTAATGATGACTACTATTTTGTAGTCGAGCCTTGTTATCCAATGGGTGTTGCCCATTGTTGAATTCACTTACCCACAGCATCGTTTCGGGAATGCAGAAGTTCGGTAAGAGGTGCAGTTGCGCCTTCTTGTTCAATCATTTCTGCACCTTCTTTGTCGGCCGACAGTTCGCAAAGAACTCCAGATGCCACACGCTGAATGTTCTCAATTTCATTATAGAGCAGCTGAAAACGTCAATCAATAGGTAAGAAATAACGTACAAGGTACACTGCCTTAAGTCGGTAGACGTTGCACGCGACTCAAGCTGTGAAATTCCATAACCATGTATGTAAAAATCAGATGCTTACCTGAACAAATATTGGAATAACACTATGGGTTCTGATGATAGCACGGTTGTGAGCTTCTCGAGCCAGGATGTGTAATGCTCCAACAGTTCCCTCGACAACTTCCTCCATACGCACTCCTTCTGCGTAGGCAGCTTGACTGCCATTGGAAGCGACTGACGATCTCTACAAAATCCCCCAGGCATTTAATTTAATTTAATTTTTTTTTGTAGTTTGTCTCGTCTCATCAAAACAAACCAATTCGCTCTACTTACTCTCTGTGCATCTTGGTAAGCTCTAATCAACAATTGTACGAGGCGGGGGATTGCACCATGTTCTCGTAACGGAGCATGATTAGCTGGGCATAATGCCAGATTGCGGATTAAGCCTATCACTGCCTGCAAAAAGAGATCAATTTGTTTTCTGTATGAGTATCAGATTGGCATCCTCAAAATGAAATTTAATCGGGAAAACATGTATAGTTACTTTATTTAAAGGCCATCGACTCGGTGGATGCAATAGTTTGACGATAACCGGAAGGCCGTAGTTAAGACGAACGGAGTTTTGAGCCATTTCGGCTTCTGGGTGGCGGCTGGTCAAGTGACGGAGAGCACACACCTGAAAGAGTGCGCACGGTAAGATATCATCAACACTACCATTTCTATGTCTTGACAAGATTGAACTCGATGAGAGACGTACTGCTGGTTCTGTGATCTCTTCCCTATCACCGGCTTGCACAATGGTACGCACTAATGCTTCAATGCCCCCAACTTGGCATACTGTGACTTTGTTGCGTTGGTTGTTGCACGTCAGATTGGACAGTATGCCGGCTGCGCACGTAACAACGCTGATATCGTTGGAATTGAGCAGCTGCACCAGTTGCTGCAATAGGCCTTCCAAAGAATCCTAGCAAAAAGGCAAGGGGAATAAACTACCCAAATGGACGCCAACGCCGTCAATAAAAGTGAGAAAACAGTGAAAACTTGAATAGTCACTTTGGTAGCTGCATCAGAAAGGTTCCGCAAAGTCCAGAGGCAGTTCTGCATCAGTCTTTGGCTTTGGTGGTTCAAGTGCATTGCCAGTGCTTGCATTCCCCCTAAAATGGTAACAAAGGCTTGTTGCTCAATATTGCAAAAAGTGTAAAATATTCATTCTACGTGGGTCTGAAGATGCTATTGGATCACCCATGTACAAATGCAAGACAATATATTTTTTGTAAATTACACTAAGCGTACAAACCAATTCGTAACAGAATTGGTGGCTACGTACCTGCTTCGACAATCGCTGGTTTGTTACTGGAGCACACCGAGAGGACTTTCAACACCCGTGATGTTGTCCACAGAAGTTTCTCGTAACTGTAAGAGCGCATGATGCGAACAAGCTCCACTGGTCCCTGACTTGCAAGTATGATCAGCTGACAACAATAATTGGCGTGTTAATCAAAGAGAAATGAGGATTACGATTTCGAAGAAGGGATACGTACCTTACTTTCCTGGTTGCCATAGGCCAGTATTTGCAGGCAGTCTGTCACAATGGCCAAGAATTTGACGTTGTTGCGCTGCAGAAGCGCTACCATTTTCTGCAAACCTCCGGCAAGACGAACAGCCATTTTGGACCCTTCTTGGTGAAGGAGTAAATTATGCAATGTTGTTATGGCATAAAAGAGCACTGCTTCCACTGGAGAACTGAAACCAGCAAATTATAAATTGTTCAACCACATCTCCTATTATCCATCTTCCCACTCCAAAGATGACACTTTTACCTGAGTAATTTCACCAGGGCAGGTATTCCGCCAGATTTGAAGATGGCCAACAAACCTTGCCGATGATGTGATAAGTTATGTAGCGTACCAGCAGCGCAGCGAGTGGTCTCCAGATCGTTGCTTGTAGACATTGCCCTGACCAATGCAGCAACCATCTGTCAAACATGGGCAAAAAACCAAACCTGTCAGTGCCTGGTTGGATGGAGCGAAAGGTAACACGCATGACGACGAAGCTACGTCACCTGGGGAGAATTCATGATGGCATGACGGCTGGCCTCTTTCTTGGACAACTGATGAACCATCATGGCTGCCTGACTGACAACCACCTGATCTTCGTCGTTCAAAAGCTTAACCAGTTCGGGAATTGCTCGAGTTGCCAGATCGGCATCGTCCTGGTAATTGATGAGGTTCACAACGGCATGCTTCAGCATCTGTGAAGGCTCGGACAATCTTTGCACCGCTGTGGGTTGCGTCGAGTCGAATTGAGTCGAAGGGATTTCGATTCCCTCCTCCAAAGTTTCTGGAAACATGGCGGCTCGTACCCTTTGAGATCGCGTTTGATTCAACTGCTGGTTCATTTCTTATCAGCACAAATAAAACAAACAAATACATTTCAATTTTGCTCTTGTTTTTGTTTTTTTTGTCTTACTCCAACCCATTCTAATTTTTCTTACCATCAACTTGTTCTTGCGTGAATCCCTGTCCAAATCCGGTCTGTTCCCAGTCGAACATGACATCATTGTCAAATTCCTCCTCCTTTCCGCTCAATGATGGTGCCTAAACGAAACCATTGGTGCTATTACTTGCGAGATGTTGGCGAAAACGTTTTTCCGCATGACAGAGGCAACGTTGGCTAACCTGAGTGGTCGCACCAGAGTGGATCCCCGAATCAGGCATGTAGGAAGACTGTTGCCACATGATAGTTTGCTCCTTGGGGTTTCCCATCGGTATATCGGCTGGACTACCGTAGTTACCATGCGACACTTGCGACAAAAATAAACGACGAACCATTACCCAAGTGACAACCTTTCAACTATCAAGGTTACATTTTTCAAAACAATACGTACTTGGTCTTCCTGCCGACTGGGGTCCAGTTTGCATTGAGTAACTCATCCTGGCTTCTCACTCCACAAAAGAAGACAGCAGTTATCTCTTCTAAACAAACAAAACAAATGCATTTTTTAATATTCTTGTTAAAGTTGGACTAATATACAAATGAAACATCCATCTCTGTTTGTTTTTACATGAAGTTTTAAAATTTATGTTCCGCACCTTGAATAGCATGTTTAATACAAAATAGGGAGAACAACCAGAAAACAATTGTTCTTCTGGTTTCTGTTGCTGTTTGTGCCTTTGTTGTCCCCTTTCGAAAAGAAGGTGAAACATTGTCAGGAATAGTTAGGTGTGTGTGTGCACTGGTCAGTAGGGTAGGGAGTTTTCTCCTATTTTGTATTAAACATGGAGTGTTAAGTTTCACATGAAATCCTACAACAAAAATTTTTTTTTTAATTCAATCGATGAATTACCTGCTCAATGGATTGTTTGACAGCGTCAACTATTGCAATGCATTACATGTGTTCGTACAGGATGTCAAAAGTGACATAAGTTAGGTCACATAACCCATTACATTAGAAACTATTACAGTACTGTAGTTTGGTAGACACTACCAAATACCAAGCTCTCACCAAAAGGACAACAACAAAAAAGCATTTTGCTACTGTACTTGTGTCTTAATGTAGTCATTGGTGGGAGGGCATAGTTTGGGTCAATTAAAACAAATAAAACTGTATAATTTCATGATTGATAATAAAAAATTAATTAATTTTTGGAGTTGAACTAATCTAAGCTGGTATCTATCTATACACAGCAACACCAATTTAAATTAGTTAAGTTAATTTTTATTTTTACATTTAATTGGAGGGTATCCGAAACTCAAGTACAGTACTGTACCTATATAATAGTATAGGAAGTTATAAACTTGTAAAGAAGATTTTTTCAAACACCCTGTATAACGTCAGATCATCCTGTACAACACGCTTAATTAAAACCTTGTGTTCTTCTGAAGGGCGTGTTAAATACAAATTTAAAACTGATCATTTACTTTTAATCAATGAAACACCAAACAGTTACAATACTAATAATGACATGTGTTCATTATGTATTTCAAACCTATGAAACAATTATAAGCTATGTTAATAATCACAAATCACTCGAGTTGTTGATATTCGATAAAAAATACCTTCTTAATTTTATTTATACAACATACATTTGGGAACGAAATTTTACTTTAAACAAAATCATCTAAATAACTGAGAAACAGCACTCCTCCTTAATCTTATCTCATTAGATGACTAATCTCTTTGGTTTTTTTTATGGCTATTTTAAATCCAAATTTTTACAAATAACGACATAGCCACGTTTCGTGCAGCGGTTCAAACACTAAAGAATTGCCTATTTATTATCAACTAAGGATTAGGCTTAATGCAAAGGTTGGGAACCTCTGTCGGATCTTTAACATTTCGATGGCACCTCGTTTGTCAAGTTGGCAAAACTGTGGGTTTTGCCCAACTCCAACCCACTGTGGAGGCATTTATGTCTCAGAAGTGGCAAAGTCTTATAAGTTTACAGTTTAGGAAGAATTCGTCTACCTGAATGCCTTCAGCTTGGCTTTTCTAAACGGTTCCTTCACTCAAATTGGTTTCAAAAAAAATTTTCGGGATGGCTTGATTTTAAAACAAAATGGAGACTGCGCGAGGGGATGGAATTGATTGAGACTTTTCACTTCTTGTTGGGTATACTGCAGATGGAAAATAGTTCTTGTCGAAAAATCAAAAAAGGTTGACATTTTGGGAAATAAAAAAATATGACAATGGTCAAGAGTGAAAAGTAGGATTATGTTGCTTTATAATCGTTAATCTTTGTTAAAGCTTAATTAACTAGTAAGTGAAAGGATAATGCTAAACAAAGTTGAATTGAATGTATCGTTCCGCAATGCATTGTTTTAAATGGGTTTTATTTGATTGACGTTTGTATTGTACTCGATTAGATACGTTAGGGGCGTGAACAATCAAATAAACAGTCATGATTGACGTTTGTAAATTTTTTTTTTTTTGCAAAAGAGGCGTGACACATTGTGTTTATAATGACTACATTTAATAAATTAAAGTATTTCTGTAAAACACTTTTACTAAATTTAAAATAAAGGGTCAATTAATAATATTGTTTAAATAGCTGCACTTCATTAAGTTACTTAATAATTTACAAAAAATAAACCTTTATGACCTTAAGACGTTAATTATACGTCTTATTAAAAAATAATAAAAAACAAAAACATTTTGCTTTATCGAAAATTGATGTACTGTACTAACAAAAATTATAAATAAATACAATTTTTAGTAACTTACCAGTAGTTTTGGGTATTATTTTTGAAAATATATAGTAGAATTAAAGTTTTATTTTCAGCAATATTTATTGCGCAACTTCATAGTAAATATTTTTTGAAAATAAAAATTCTAAAAATAAATAAATAAATGTAATAAAACATTACACCAACAGTGACTCTGCAAACAAAAGTTCCGTATCAATATATAATATTATATCATTAGTTTGAAAATATATAGATTTTCGGAACAATTTGGCAATTTTACATAATTCGCAAAAAAAAAGGCAATAATTCGAAACTAAATTTGTGAATAATAAGATTACGTTTCCCAATTGTTGAGCCGAAAGATTCAGTTTCGTTTTAATGATGTAGTAAATACAATCATCGGGTTTTAGCGTTGCCGCCGTCTCGTGGTTGGTTGGTTGTACCATAGCCAACAAGTAATAGAGGCCCGTTCATCGTGAGCGCTTCTCAGAAGAATTTTGACCGGAATGCATTTTCATTTTTTCTCCGCCGGTGGCGCCACTGCCACCCTCTTATTTAACATTGTGGCTGTTACAATAATACAT